>DWTU01000904.1:0-14817 GCA_018251515.1 Cecropterus confusis
ATAGCCGAATGGTTGAAACTCGTCCTCTCAATCGAGGGTGCCGAGGTTCGAATCCCAGGCACGCACCACTGATTTTTATAAAACTATGTGCGTATTAGAAGTTAATAATTACTGCCTTACGGAGAAGGAAAACATCATGATTAAACCGACACACCTGAAAGTTCTTTAAAAAGTTCTCAAACGTTACCAAATCGCACTTGGGTACACCAGTGCGGTAGACTATGGCCTGAAACTCTTTCAATCTGAGAGAAGACCTGAGTCCAGCAGTGGGACAATAATGGGTTGACGGACGATGAAAGTCTGAAACCAAAGGGTGTAGTGACTTTACTTGAATAGTGGCCATTCTTAAATATCGAAAAATATCGAAATTAAAAGTAGCCTATAGACTGACCAGTAAAATAATGCACGCAAAATTTCATGTGAATCGGACCAGTAGTTCTTGCGTGACTGAGTAACACACATACACATAGACACCCACCATGGCATTTTTATGTATGTATTTGTATACATATATAATTATCTATAACATATTTTAAAAGGCATATGTACAAAGGTACAAACATTGTAAACTTTGGGATAACCGAAATAAAAAATATATCCGTAACCGTAAAAAAAGAAGTTCGTAGTTTTAATATAAAGTATCATTTAACTCATTAATTTTTAAGACTTATAGATATAATCTTAGTCTGTCTCTGCAATTGGACGAAAAAAAAATATCGCCATATCCAAATATTCTAATAATAGAATGGTTGTTTTCATGCAAAAATCCATACGACTACACTTTTTAATCCCAGATCATGAAAGATCATGCAAAATTAAGTATATTCGCGTACTGTATATTTCTAATGAAGTATATTAGTGCATTGTCAGAATGAATTTGACAAAACACTGCCGTGCTTTTCGATAGTATAATCACTCCAGATAAAGTACAATAATTTTTTATAAAGTACGGATGGCAACCCTAGTCTCGTAGTAACCACTTACCCATTTGGTGATGAAATAACCTGAGGCTATACAAGGTGAATATTAGCGTGGGTATATAGTAACCATCTTTGTTTATAACGAGATCGTAGGTAGGTGAACTAGTTAGTCTTAACGATTTTGTGTACAAAACCTCTAATAGATATTGGTAGGTGGTCCTAAATAGAATTGAAAAAATATATCTGAAAAACCTACATGCTTACCTCGCGATGTAACAAATTGCGTAATTTGTTACATAGCTAGGTAATAGGTAATCTAGGTAATCCAGTAGGTATCTACATCTAAAGTTCTAAAAGATGGTAAACTCCGTTGTAGTTCGATTCTGGGGCTACCACCGTCAGAACTTTTTCGCATAATGATACGTGTTAAGTGTTGCTGTTTTCTGGCTCGAAGGGTGTGACTAGGGAAATGTATTATCTGAGGCGGTTCAATTGAGTAGTCAAAGGTAGCAACGCATTTCAGATAGGATTCTAACCTTATTTAACATATATTATTTAACATTATGGGGTTGAACACAGGTTTCTAAGTGCGTCATTGTCGTCTTTACATTAGGTGAACTGCATGCACGTTTGGTACTTCTACAAAAACGCCACTAGTAAAAACATGATAAAAATCCACAAATAATAGGGATTTGTTTGAAAACAATAATTATAATGTTGACGAAGTGAAGCTTATTTGATATGTACGTACTAAAAGAACAGTGATAAAACAATATTGATATTAACCGAGGTACTTAAATGGTCGAGTACTTGAGGAATACTTTTAAGATAATGCAAAGTAGTAACAAGATTAGAATTTAGACGGACTCTATGGAGCTAAATCAAAGAGGAGCACGGCTAAGAACCGTACTCGTCAAATTATGAAATAGGAACGGGGAGACAACTACCGATCGCGTCATTGGAAGTATTTATATCACATACATACCTAAACTAAATTCTCACGGTAACTGTGGGATCCACGGTACTTATTTATAAATATTCGGCGGATAATGTGAGTTATTCAGAATAATAATGTTGTAGCTTTCTTAATGGAACTTTAATGGAACCAGTTTTAAAGGCTTGTTGTTGAGTCACTAACAATAAATATTTAAGCAATCTGAAAATGCCAGACCGTACCCAATACGAACATTAATTCTAGAAAATAATGAAATTATTCTGTCTTTTTTGAAATTATTCTTAATTCTTACATTTACATACAGAATTAGGTATAGGCATCATCAAGGTCGAATAGATATTATTTAGCTTGCCATAAATCGTCTAGGTACATACCTACTGCATTTTATCAGCATGAATAGTTGTTTTTGTTTTTTCGATTTCTGAAATTTTAAAATACCCTCCCTCTTTTTAACATTATAAATGTGTAAGCTTGCATGGATGTTTATTAGTCAATCCTACCAGAACGGCTGAATGGATCAAGATGTTTATAGCTTGGAATAGTTGGTACATAGGCTACTTTTTATCCCAGAAAACCTTACGTCCAGTGGGTTCCAGTGGGTTAGATTTGTTGTTTTGTTTTACATTGATTATTCTTCATATCGGAAAAAACATCAAACAGCGTATTTAAAAGTAGTTTTGTTTAAGTTCGTAAAATATAGTTTAAGCGTATTTTCATCTAGTAGCCTTGACCAATTTACACAGTAACAAAAAAAGTATAAAAAGTTTTAAATAAAAATGCCGGCATAAAACTGTTCAGTCAGGTTAAATACTATATATTTATTAATTTGCATATTTTTTTATGTTGCATATTACTAAATTAAATGTTATCAACTTAAAAATTATAAGGGTCCTAAGTTTAGGATGGTGCTGGTTACAATATATCTGCGGGAGGTCGGTACATGTTTTAGAAATCGCAAACCGTTGCAGTACAGCCGGGTTTCGATTTATGGATGTTTCGATTTAGAGTTAATAAACCCCACTTTATGTTAATACCCGACATCATACTACCCGTGTTTATCGCGAAACAGCTATTGCAAAATCGGTAACTACGATATCTCAAAAACGATTGAACCGCATATCAAAAAGCAGTCCTTGATGTTTTTTTATCGATTCATACACTTTTTAATATCAAGGGAAATGAAACGATTTATCCACCGAAATGTAATTTTTATCGAAATTAAAAATCGTTTTTTTTTTCGAAAATTGACAATTGTTCAAATCCGACGATTAAAGACTAGATACGTACAACTCATTAATTTAGTTTTTTAATTTCAAATGATCGGTAGTGAAGTTCAGTCACCGCGGGAGGCCCGTTTTTAACAGTGTTCCGAATAATAAATTATATCTTGTACATTTGTGAACTATTTACAATAAAAAATATAAAACATGATAAAAATATACCCTTTACTATGAAAAAAGAAACAGTTCGAAACCTGCTATAATCTTTCAAAAAAAAAAAACTGAAGCGTCTTTTATTCGGCCGTTAAATACTTAGATGTAACCCTTTAAATTTCACCACAACAGTGATTTCAGCGTAGCACTATTTAATTCAAACGCTTCAATGAAATGCTGCCATGAAGCGCTGGCCAGGGAATATCATTTCCGAATACGCAATGGATTTTAAAGTTGGAAGAACGTGTAAAAAGACCCTATGTATCTTCACAGTGTACAGGCGTAAAAGTACTAAAGTTCTAACCGATCGTAGAATGAATGTTGCGGATTTAGACAGCGTGTTTTTGAACGGAGTCAAGCGGGTTAAATTGGTAATAAAGCGCTCGTGCCCTTACATGCGACTAAAATGTTTTTAAATAGTCAGGTTTTTGTTTGCTTTTATCATAATTTATTTAATTCACAATATGTACATTTTTACAGATTTTCATTAATAAGGGACTGCAGGTATGTTGCGTTTATTATCAAAATATAAGCAGTTATAAAATTATGAATTAGTCTTTAGTAAAAGATCACTCCAGCCGAGGCTAAACAAATCTTAAATCATACAAAAGAGCCAGTCTTTGCATCATGCCAGTATTAAATTATATAGTCAATAATTGGTTGAATTATTAAATTCGTATCCTTAGACCCTGTGTAGGTATAGGTACTCTTTTAATTACATGCTATTATTTCAACCTATAAAAACGTGTGCATACCCTACAATCTAAAAAATGTTATGTAAAAAATGAATTAATCATTTTGCGACAATGATGTAACCTCGTCTTCAATAATTCAATCAATTATATTATAAGTATTGTCATGCTCTGCAGAACAGTGACAAGAATTGTAAAAGATTAGAAAATCTATAAAACGATAACAGAAATAGGATTGTATTGTTTTCTTTTACTGTTTTTGTAAATGCTTATTTGGACTGCCTTATAGATGTATATTTTGTTTTACCAAATAATTCTCTTCACAAATAACTATTCCACTCTGCCCTAGTGGCTGAGTGCAGCGATTATTCAATAAACGTAGACAGACGGGTACCTACATGGCAATCGTAACAAATTTGGTGAGGTAAGTAACTATCATGACGGTGCAAGCTTGCAAATCTATGCTAGAATAGGCACATTCCTCAAGTCTATCATATGCTTTATTAATACTACTTAAATAAAAACAATTATGTAGGTGCTTATTATAACTTAAGAGTGCTAGAAATTTGTAAGTTCACTGTACAAATTAGGAAACAATTTAAACATGTTCCATATGGGTTATGTGCTAAATCATGTACGAATGACAGGTTAAAACAAATGGGGTTCGGGGATGTTGATTTAACGGTCTGATATCGGAGTCTATCTCTAAAGCATAAATTGTTGATTGGGTCTCGAAATGAATTTATCACGTGGTAGATACATTCGGCTGTTTGGATGTAAATTAGATCAACGATAACGAAGAGGAAAACCTCAATAAAACCTCGTTGCAAATATTAAATTACCACTGACACTAAACTTCACCGTTGAAGGAAAAGACGAATTAATATTTTAAGGTCGTACATGTGTATTGTGAACGGGTGTAACCTAGATATCGTAGATGTTTATATACTAATATGCGTCATAGTAGCCATTTAATAAAGAACATGAACATGAACACGAGAATGAAAAATAAACTCGAGATGGTGCTTTATGTACCTACAAAAATATCATAGAATTAGTTTGCTCGTTAACTCGATACACTGATAACACTTATCAAATAAAGTAACTAGATGATATTGTCAATGTAGGCTATTCGGTATATAAATATCTACCTGTCTATGTATAAATGACATGTATAAGCCTAAGTATAGGTTTCTACCTTGTAATCTTATTGTAATTAAGCCTAGAGTTAGAAGTGCTTTTCAGAAGTACGCAATATATTTAGGTATAATGATGCAATGTTATTGGCACTGATTTTTATTACAGGTTTATAATTTCATCATCTGAATGTTTTAAATGTTTATTTACGTTACATCTTAATTTCGAGGACGTGTGGGATGCTGACCCTTGCCTTGTTATTGTAGATATAATCTGAATGTAAAGACGGTTTTCCTATCAGTAACCTCATAATATCATTTAATTGTCGTCAATGCTAAGTATCTGCTACTTTAGGTATATTACCTTGTTATGCAGCTTAGGTACATGCAGAATCTATCATTTTTTTTTTCAAATATCATAATAAATACGTCTTTACCTAAAATTGTCCAAAATCCCTAAATTATTAATATTACAGTATGTAGATATGATTTTGATGCACAAAAACTTGTTTTATTATAGGGCGAGTATTTCTAGCCGTAAACCAAAAAACGGGAACTAAAAGTATCTAATTTCACGTACATATAATGTTAAATTAGCGTCCAAATAAATTTCACGTATAAATTATTGATACAAAAATTATACCTATAATTACTCATTTTCAGGTGATAGAACCGAATCCGAACCCAGAATGGACGTTGTTGTGGTATCTTCGGAAGAAGCTACGACTCACTGGCACGAAGTTAGGTTGCGCAGAAGGAGGGTGTGGAGCATGCACGGTCATGGTGTCAAAATATAATAGAAAAGAAAAGCAAATCATGTATCCTTTTTCAGAGAAATACGTATTCCGTATTTTTTTACAATCCAGTTCTTTAA
Source organism: Cecropterus confusis (assembly GCA_018251515.1). Taxonomy (NCBI): domain Eukaryota; kingdom Metazoa; phylum Arthropoda; class Insecta; order Lepidoptera; family Hesperiidae; genus Cecropterus; species Cecropterus confusis. The sequence continues at coordinate 6,011 of DWTU01000904.1, forward strand.
TAGTATATTAGAGTCGATATCGCGGTCAAACGGAGACATACGTACCTAATTAAAAAACAATAATAGGTATAACATTTATATGTAAAAGGCTAATGGCGCTAATATCTACCTATATTACATATCTAACTTAAATAAAATAGTAGTGATTAATAAATGTAAAACATTATCAAAATGTATCAATTTAAATAATGCAATTAAGGTTATTGTTGCTTATATCAGTGTTCTTTATTTTGACCTCATTATCATGTACTTGTGAACTGACCAATGGAAATAATGTTTTAAGAGAGATAATAATACTAAATACTTTCTTTAATTAATCGTTCAGGCACTTAGCAGTAAATGCGTGCCTTGCCCCAGTATGCGCAATGCATGGTTTAGCGGTAACTACAGTAGAAGGAATTGGATCGACTAAAACGAGGTTACACCCTGTCCAAGAAAGAATCGCTAAGGCGCACGGATCTCAGTGTGGATTTTGCACTCCAGGAATAGTTATGTCTATGTATAGTTTGATTAGAAGTAGTCCGAAAATAAGTTATGCTGATATGGAAGTTGCGTTTCAAGGGAATTTATGCAGATGTACTGGTTACCGAGCTATTATAGAAGGCTACAAAACATTTATTGAAGACTGGGAGTCACAACGCATCAGAAATGGTGCTTCGGACGGTATTGGAAAATTAAATGGCGAATCAAATGGCATTGGATGCGCCATGGGGAAAGATTGTTGTAAATTTAAAAATGATAAAAGTAACGATCAAAGTGAAACGGAATATATTTTTGATAAATCATCGTTTTTGCCTTATGATCCTAGTCAAGAGCCAATTTTTCCGCCTGAATTGAAACTGTCGTCTGTTTACGATCAACAGTTTTTGATTTATAGAGGAAACAAAACGGTTTGGTATCGTCCTACAGACCTCAACACTATGTTAAAGTTAAAAAATCAGTACCCAGATGCAAAAATTGTTGTCGGAAATACTGAGGTTGGTGTTGAAGTCAAATTCAAACATTGTGTCTACCCTGTTATTATTATGCCCAACTGTGTGCCAGAAATGAATACAATTGTTGAAAATGAAGCCGGATTAGTGGTGGGTGCAGCTGTAACTTTAAACGAAATGGAAAATATATTCAATAAATATATAAATATTTTACCTCGATATAAAACACGTACTTTAACGACTATCATAGAAATGTTGAATTGGTTTGCGGGGAAACAAATACGCAATGTAGCAGCAATGGGTGGTAACATAATGACGGGCAGCCCCATTTCAGATTTGAATCCAATTTTAATGTCTTTAAAAGTGAAACTTAACCTCCTGAGTAAGACAGGGGGCCACAGGTCTGTGCTTATGGATGAGACTTTCTTTACTGGTTATCGAAGAAATGTAGTTAAACAAGACGAAATTTTGCTGTCTATTGAAATACCATATTCGAAAAGATATCAATATATTAAAGCTTATAAACAAGCTAAACGTCGAGAAGATGATATTTCAATTGTAACTGCATCAGTAAATGTCGAATTTGAAGATAATTCGAACGTCATTAAGAATATTACATTGGCCTTTGGTGGTATGGCTCCTGTCACGAAAATAGCTACAAAGTCCAGTCTATCTTTAGTGGGAATGAAATGGAATGAACAAATGTTAGAAAAAGCTTATGAAACCATGATAGAAGAGCTGCCATTGGTTCCTTCTGCTCCGGGTGGTAATATACAATTTAGAAAAGCGTTAACAATGAGTTTGTTTTTGAAAACTTATTTATCAATTGCTAAAGAAATGTCTAAAGATTACATACACGAAGATCTGATTAAACCATATCACAGCAGTGGCGCCGAGCAGTTCCATGGAAGTATGCCAAAAAGCTCTCAATATTTTGAGTTGATTGGAGATAAACAAGTAAAAAGTGATGCAGTCGGAAGACCAATTACCCACGTGTCAGCATTTAAACAAGTGACAGGTGAAGCTATATACTGTGACGATATGCCATCCGTAGAAGGCGAATTGTATTTAGCATTCGTATTAAGCACGAAAGCCCATGCAAAAATATTATCAATTGACCCGCAGAAAGCACTAGAACAGCCGGGAGTGGTTGCATTCTTTTCTGCGAAAGATTTAACACCTGATCAAAACTTAATCGGTGCTATTTTCCACGACGAAGAATTATTCGCAAGTGAAAAAGTTATTAGTCAAGGGCAAACGATTGGAGTCATAGTGGCTGAAGATCAAGCAACTGCACAAGCAGCAGCCCGTAGTGTAAAAGTAGAATATGAGGAGTTGCAACCCATCATTGTTACTATTGAAGACGCAATCAAACATAATTCTTTTTACAAACAATTTCCAAAGACGATTAAAAGAGGAGATGTTAAGCCAGCGTTTGATGACCCAAACAATATAATTATAGAAGGCCAATGTAGGATGGGTGGGCAAGAACATTTCTATTTAGAAACACACGCAGCATTTGCGATTCCAAAAAAAGAAGATAATGAATTAGAAATATTTTGTTCCAGTCAACATCCCTCAGAAATAGCCGTGAGTGAAATTATATTTTTAACCTTGTAACAAAATATTTGGTTCGTATTTTACGTGCGATTTTAGTATTTCCTAAATTCTAATATGTTTTTTTTTTGTTTATTGATGATAAATAATAATTACCTGCTCAATATTTATAAATACATAACTTTTAGAATATATCAGTTGTTATATAAAAAAAATAAACTCAAAGTGAGTGGCGAATGTAAATAACCAATCAACTTATGCTACGAATATTTGAACTGGTTTCAGAAATTAACGAGTCACATTCTACACGTACCGATGAATAGGATAGTAGCGCGGGTTAAGCGAATGGGAGGTGGTTTTGGAGGAAAGGAATCCAGGGGTATGCTGGTAGGACTGCCTGTTGCCCTGGCGGCTCACAAGCTTCAGAGACCAGTTCGATGTATGCTGGACCGAGATGAAGATATGATGATGACAGGGACCAGGCATCCGTTTTTAATCAAATACAAGGTGGCAGCATCGAAGGAAGGAAAATTATTGGCAGCAATCGTTAACATTTACAACAATGGCGGATATTCTATGGATCTATCCGGACCAGTAAGTTAATAAGATAAAAATTAAATTAATATTCAAATGACTAATATAAATGCTAATAATTAACTGCTTTTGCTCTACAGGTCGTAGAAAGAGCGATGTTCCACTTTGAAAATGCCTATTACATTCCTAATGTTGAAGTAACTGGTCATGTATGTAAAACAAATTTGCCATCCAACACAGCGTTCCGAGGATTTGGTGGACCTCAGGGAATGTTTGGCGCTGAAAATATGTTAAGAGATGTCGCATTCAAATTGGGAAGAGATCCAATAGAAATCAGTAAATTAAATTTATACGAAGAAAATTCTGTAACACATTATGGACAAGTTCTAACTCATTGCACCCTTCAAAGGTGTTGGGATGAATGTGTAGAGAAGAGCAATTTAGTGCAAAGAAAATTAAATATAGAAGAATTCAATAAGTATGTTATTTTTTATGTATTTGTAACAATGGTAGACATTTATATTCGTAAATTGTAAATGTTAGAATTTATTTTTTTACAATGACGTGCCTTGCTTACGATTTTAAAATTTCAATGGCAGGAACTTCACGTAATAGGAGAATATATTAAGTAATATATAACACCATAGAAGTGTTAAATAAGGCATAAAATAACAAAATAACAATATTATCTTTCATAAAATATAGGTACACACATAATCCGATCTCTTTTCATTTCAATGTTTTCTCAGTAGAATTCAATTTACGGTTTGTTATTCTATACCCGCGGGAAAACTCGCTTGGGTGTATCATTTGTAAGTCATGTTTGGTTTAAATTTCAGGCAACATCGTTGGAGAAAGCGGGGTATAGCTATTATTCCGACGAAGTTTGGTATTGCTTTTACTGAAAAATTATTAAATCAAGCTGGTGCTCTAGTAATAATATATGTCGACGGATCGGTTCTCCTATCTCATGGAGGTACCGAAATGGGACAAGGTCTGCATACAAAGATGATTCAAGTAGCATCACGTACACTCGGAATTGAAATGTCGAAAATTCATATAACTGAAACGGCAACGGACAAAGTGCCTAATACCTCTGCCACAGCAGCCAGTGCCGGTTCAGATTTAAATGGAATGGCTGTACTCGAAGCGTGTCAGACTATAATGAAACGCCTTCAACCGTTTAAGGATAAGAATCCTAATGGAAAATGGGAAGATTGGGTATCAGCGGCTTACGTAGCCAGAGTCAGTTTGTCTGCTACAGGATTCCATGCGACTCCTGATATCGGATATGATTTTAAAAATAATACAGGAAAGCCTTTTAATTACTTCACCTTTGGAGTGGCTTGCACGGAAGTAGAGATCGACTGTCTCAGCGGCGACCACCAAGTCATCAGGACTGATATCGTGATGGATTTGGGAGAGAGTATAAATCCTGCGATAGACATTGGACAAATCGAAGGAGCTTTCATTCAAGGATATGGATTGTATACTATGGAAGAATTGATTTATTCACCAACCGGGACTTTGTACTCCCGAGGCCCTGGTGCATACAAAATACCTGGATTCGGAGACATTCCTCAAGAATTTAATGTGTCACTATTGAAAGGTGCTCCAAATCCACGAGCAGTTTTCTCATCTAAGGTAAAGAATCAAGTTTCTATTTTTATTTTATCAGACTGAAGTAGCAAATGAGCATGAGCACGAGCATTTGTAAGTGCCCCCGTAGGCCTATACAAAATAAAGACATTTCATTTCATTTCATGCAGTCCACCTGATGGTAAGTGGTGACTGCCGCCAATGGACATCTGTAAGCAACATATAGAACAGGGGTTCTATCTGAAATCAATTACCTCCTCAAAGTCGCCTCATATTATAAGTTAGCCGGCAACACAAGAACTTCACGCACTGCTTCACGCTAGAAACTAATAAAATAATATGTATTAAGTATACTTTTGTTACACGTACGATTCCTTTGCAGGCTGTTGGTGAGCCCCCTCTGTTCTTGGCGAGTTCTGCTTACTTCGCCATCAAGGAGGCGATATGTGCAGCAAGGAAAGACGCAGGCGTGTCTTTGGAATTCACTTTGGAAGCGCCTGCAACGTCAGCAAGAATACGTATGGCTTGCGAGGACCATATTACTAAAAAGGTAAGCTATAGAAGTGTAACTAGAGGTTACACATAATTTAAAGTTCACAAACAGCATGAAAAGTAAATAAAACAGTATACGATATCAATACAATGTTGCAAAAAATAATATACGTGACGAATAATCAACCTCTTTTAGAAATTCTGTTAAAAATAAATAAAAGCGGTTATAACACAGCGTTGAACTACGAGTACACATCACCAATCCAGCTTACAATTAATTGAAAACTTTGATACCATTTACATATATCATTATTGGATTTTTTATAAGAGATTACGATAATTGTGCCTCTGTTTTGAGTGTGTATTATGTGCGGAAGTTACTTATTTAACGAAAATTATATTTTTCAGCTTACTGAACCTGAACCAGGTAGCTTCGTACCGTGGAATGTTGTACCGTAAGGAATATTTAATGAAATAACAATAAAAGCATGCAGTCATTATTTAGGTTATCTATTTATAAAATAAAATGTTAACTATAATATTTGTTTTTTCTTGGTAATAATAACCATAAATAAATAAACTATAATATATACAGAAAATTCAAGATAGTATAAATTAATCATGTTTTTAATGTCCCATACATACGGCAGCGATTTAATTACATAATCAATTTCAATACCTTTTTCGAGTTTAAATGCAGAATATATAAAACTTTATATTCCTGTTGGAATGTTTTTAATCTATGCTATATTAACATCCCACAATGGTTTACATAAGTTATGAATAAATAAAAAAATGTAACATAATATTTTAAGGGCTTTACATTATACAATATTACAATATATTTAGTTTTGTGATATAATTTTGCTAATCTTTTGTATTAATTATTTTCTATAATATATTTTTTCAATTATGTGTTATATATCTGCTACTTCGTGTTGTAGTTTATTCAATATTGACCTAATATAATATTATGTACAAAACAATCGTAAATCTTTTTACAATATAAAAGTTACTTGTTGTTCTTCAATTCTACAACTTAATTTGGAAACAGAGAATAATAAAACAACATCAATTAGCATAAAAAGTATTTATTCAAAATCGTATCTAATATAATACATTAACTGACTAATAAACAAAACATTCACAATAAATTAATGTGAGTCAAATCTGTGACAGAGCGTGTTTTAATAAGTACTATTCAGTTTTGTTAATTATTGCTTATATGGTATATAGTTTTAAGGCCACTTTACATCGGAGGTTACTCAAAAGAAATCAATAGCAAAATAAAGAAGAAACCGGTTATAATGACATGGGTTATAACAATGAAACAAGATCATAGCTACATCGGATAAAATGATACGTTTGTTAGAGAGAAGAAATGTCATACTTTTTTACTAAAATGCTATTATATACCGGTTATAACGACATAAGGACAGTTTGTCATATATTTCGCATAGCCATTATTTCCCACCACGCACCCGGCTCACTTTGCACGTTTTTTTTAAGAACTTATATTGAATATGGTGATCATAATGATCTTAACCATTAGATTTTTAAATTTAAACCATTGCATATTTGGACATAATACATAAATACATTAAATGTTAATTAAAATTATTAAAATGCGTAATCAACTATCAGGTATAGTATTCATATAGAAATTTAACGATTCCGTCGGTGTCGTTATAACCAGTTTTAACTGTATTAGCTTTTCCCGCGACATTCGAATGGATAAAGTAATTTAGCCTTTAAAAGTAAATAAATTTCCTTACAGGCAAATTTAAATTTTATATCCCCAGAATTTACTCCCTGATTTTAGATTAAGAGGCATCTATATTATTTCTATTTTTTTTTTTTACCTAATTTACTATAAACCTGTCCATAAACGAATATATATTTAATTATATCCAGATTATTATAAATATCCAGATTAAAATTTCGCATAACAGGCTAGTTGGGTATGTAAATATCGACTAAGTCAATTTTATTTCCAACATATTTGGAGGGCCTATTACGATTTGCTTCGCTATCATTTACCGTTTAGATCGTAATTCAATCAGTAATTCTTCCTTTAGCGTAGAATCGCGAACAAATACCCTAATGGACCTTTCAGAATATGAAACATTACATACATACTTTTAAAGACAATAGTGTGTCCAGATCAACATTAAATCATTATCCGCGTATTTTCTATGGCCCGGTAATTTATTTTAAACAGGCATTGATCCCCTATATTTTTAATCGCTTGGTGTTAACTATGCAAAAAAAATGATTTACGATAAAATATGAGAAAGATGATGAAACAAATTATATATTATTTTAAAGAGGAAATTATTGTGTAATTATTTTTAGCAAACAGAAATACATAATATTTCAGTAAACAGAAATTATTAGGTGCACGTAAAAATTACTGTTATAGGAACATTATCATATATTTTTTTAAATGTCGCCTTTACATAAATAAAATTCAGGTACAGACAAAAATAAATTAAAAAAGAACACCACCTTCGGCCTGTTCTGATGAATGAAAAATTAACAATATAAATGTAGGATACCTGTAGGTTGCAAAATTATTTTTAAATTAGATAAACTAAGAAAATCTTTAAATTAATCTTTCAATAGTAATCGCGTAATGAAATTTCAAAATATAATTGCAGCTCGATTTTTATATACTGAAATACGTATTCTTTCTCCAAATCGTAATATTTTCTCAACTTTAGCAGCATAAGTATGGCAGCCATGGATAAACGAGACAAAAAATACTACATACAAATTTATTTACCTCAAGTTATCTATTTGTAACAAGTATGATAATCCTACGTGACATCATGATGTTTAAACTTTATTCTAGATATAAACAAACTGATAGACATTTTCAACAGAATGACCATATAAATTTACATACCCATACAAATTAATATACTTTGCTTTGTTTACCTTGAACGCTGAGCGATAATAGCAAGGGTCCTACATTGTTACAATAAAAATACAAAAAATAATCTCAAGTCATAAGAATATGCACAACTTGATATGAAAGAAGAAATTATCAGAATAATACTGTCTTGCTGATTCCCTTCCACAAAACTTCTGAAATTATCTATTGCACAGCGCTCAAGATTTCCGTTCAATTTGATAGGTTAAAAAAACAACTATGGTGTAATAATTTATATCATCACAGTTGTAAGATTAGTAGAATGTCTCAGCTGTTTGCAACTTTATAACTTTAACATGACTACGACCAAAGTAATTGAGTATTATGTTTACTCATTGAAACATCTACGGCCAATATTCGCAAATATTGTTGCAACTTAGGTGGTAAAGAAAATTTTACATAATTAAATTCAATATATCCATCCCTACCCTTAAAACAAAAGTTTGGCCTCATTCAAGATCATAAAAATTAATTTACTAAAACCAAAATAATTTCATTTTTCCGATTCCGAAGAACACGAAGATACTGAGCTACGACCTGAAATATACATTATACATGAGTTATCACTAAATCAAGAAAAATTAGCTAAGTGGGAGTCGAACTTCGGCATTAAAAAAACGCTTTCTACACTCATAGTCCCACAGTAGGATTTTGTCACAGACGTTGTCACAGTTGTTGACAGTGTCGTGGGTACCATGGACACACAAAGACGAATACACAAACACCCAGACCCAGAACAGAAATCTAAATTCATCATT
>DWTU01000905.1:0-14812 GCA_018251515.1 Cecropterus confusis
ACATCCATCCATCCATCAGCCTTTCGAAGTCCACTGCTGGACATAGGCCTCCCCTAGATGGCGCCACTCCAACCGGTTCTGTGCCTTCTGAATCCAACGGTTCAACAAAACCTACATATTATTTAATATAATATAATATTTAATATTTTCTTCTACATCTTTATTAAATACTTATATATTAATATAATGCGCAAAATCTAATCAGAACATATTTTTCTTTTTTACTTTTTTTTTATTTGGACTCGGTGCCGACCATTTTTTTACAAAAGATTATAAGAAATGCGCAAATTAGTGTAAATTGGATTCACACATGAAGGGTGGAAAGGCCATATTGAAAAGCATCTTCGTTTTCGGGATTACAATAAACTTTGTTTACATAATGTAAATAATTTATCTGCGTGTTTATTAGTCTGTTGTGGAGATTTTTTTATAAATATTAAGGTAATAGGTCGGCAATAAAGATCTGAGGAGCGCGAAATATATTGTCCGACTGCAAGATTTGTTGCTAAGTCAATTAATTTTACAGGGACAAAGGAAACATAACCTTATATAAAAATTTAAGATACGAGAACATTAAGGTCTAAAATCACTTGGGGTTTAAAAAAAGTCCATAAACATGATGTTTATTGTCATGAAAAATTTGTTACACACGAACTAAACAACTCGAACTAAATTTTGTAAAGACACTATCGGTATGTTAGAGTCAATTTCAATTTTAGTCTATTTAATCCTATTTGAAATGCAATGTGTAATATTCTAACAAACTCATTTAAACATGTGGTTATAATATCTTATCTAGTAATTTAATAAAAATATGCTTATCGTTTAACCACATGTAGAGCATTCGAGCTATCACTACAAGAGGTCATCTCAACATTTATCGTATTTTCTTATTATTACTTTCATTATCAATTGTGATCATTTTATACATACGATAAAATAATTATGATATAAGGTCACAATTCTTTTTCCCTTGATAAAATTTTTTGCGTCTATCAAAAAAAGGCAAAATAGGAGCTAAAATTTTTGTTTCCTTGTACGGAGAAAGAATTTAAAATTTTAATAAGATACGTTAGAAGACAGCGCCAAACAGCGCTAAACTTCAAATGTCTATTTGAAAACCAAGCAAAACATTATAATATAGAGCCAGATTACAACGATAATATCTTTTGAACATAATAGCGTTAACAGTGATACACATGTATACTTCGGACTGAAACATTTCCATGAACCTTCTTTAAAATGACTGTAGGTATAAATAAGTATTTCAATCGAAATAATGTTTTCACTCTCTGTATTTAAATCTGTATGTAATTAAAAATTAATTAAAGGCAGAACTAAATAACTTGATCATTGTACTAATGATTTTCAATAAAAGAATAAAAATAACTGATATTCGCAAGTGTAATTTTTGAGACGGCGTTGTATAGATAGTTCTCCCTGTGCGTAGTTACGCCTCGAAGGACCGGCTCCGCATAATGCGACTTCAATACGTTCTATCGAAGTCGGATGGCTATGAGCCATTCTATAAGTAAGTATAGTTTATTGCTTAGTTAACAATTACCAAACGAAACCATGCCAAAAGATGAGCAAATGAACACTAATTATAACTAAAGATAAATACTTGAAAATAACAAGTGTATGAAACATAGATTAGAACACCAGGATACGATGGACGGACGGCAGTGAAAGCCGCGCGTGCGCCGAATCACAACTCCAACGTTACATGACGGGAATCGGGCTATGGCTGTTTGCATCTAATTTACCCTCTTTAAAACGTCCTTTCACTATCTTATATCACAGACTTCGTGTTATATGAACAGTGATAAAGGAATAATGCATGAAAGCATCATGAATGATAAGTCAGAGGCTGTTGCACTAGCGGCTAGTGTGTTTATAAACAGGCTAGTGACTAGCCTGTTTATAAATAAAAGCGCATACAAGTAGTGGATATTATTTCATGGTATTATGTGAATAGATTATGCTTTAGACTAAAATAACACAGAACTGACATTGATATTAGGTTTATACGAATTGTACTTTTTACTTACCTACTGTTTACAATAACTAAAAATAATGCTTAGGCATTCAAATGAAATTGCTCTGACAACGCATTGGCATTTATTGAATGAACGAGTACCTTATTGCTATTCTAGTAGCAGCAATAGCATATGAATGCAAAAAGTAACTTTCATATTTGCAAATTCAGGACTTTAATGTATTTCTAGGCTCACTGAGTTACTGCCAAGTACTCGTGTACTTTACAAATGTGTCATCAATAAAGAATCCGTTTCTAATATAGAACATTACAATTTATATGACACTACAGTTTTATTTAAAAGTTATTAGGTGTAACTATTTCTATATGTATCTACCTAGTAATTATCTAGAAAAACAACTGAAACTTAACTAGCCTCAAGTTAAAGCACAAAGTATTATCAGTCGTAAAGTTTTGGTTTCTCTACATACAAATATTTACAGAGAGTGACGCTTCATCATTGAAATTATTGAAAGTTTCTGCTTAAACGTTATAAAACGATCGAAGCAGTAGTCGAAAGCTCGTATAGTCACTTAGAAATTGGAAATATTTACGATAAAAGATACATGTGTGGTTACAATCGATACATATGTGTTGTCAAATTACATGCTGAAATACAAAAGCTTTTCAATTTCTTGGCTAGTTTTTAACACAACATTTATGCCTAACTTTAAAATAAAGACATTTCAGTTAATGTCTGTCTTATTTGCGTAATGTGAACGCACTTTCTTCACCACCAATCGCCTAACCACTTGATATACTTAGTACAATTGACACTTCATTATTACGCATTAAAAATAATATTCACCATATAACGTGTCGCATTTTCTTGATAATTGGTAAATTTATTAAAGTGGTACTAAAACTAGACGATTGGGTTAGCCACAATGGTTTATGGAATGAGAAATGGAAAGTCGCCGACGGGCCCGGCCAAATGTTTGCTGAACGTGTAGATTAAATGAGGGGAGGCCTCAGAGACGAGACGAATAGCTATAATAATATTAGGCTTTATATCTTGTTTCACTATTATTTTTCTATCAAGTATTAATAATCTACATGAATTTGTAACTAAGTACGTATTACTAGACGATGTCTAGAATCATTATTAACATACATTATGCATAGAGATGAGTAATAAGTCTGATAACGTACCCATGCAATTCGCTTATTACCCACTCAACGCGAAATATCTGCAATACAAATAAGTATAGCAGATATTTCGCGTGTAGTGTTAGTGTTTTAGTGAAATATGCCAAAAATGATAAATAATTATTGATAGACAAATTAAAATGAGACGAAGTACGTATTAATCGAATATATTTTTTCCAATAATAGAGTCAAGAGTAAGTTACGTACAAGACAGTCTGGTACGTAACTTACTGGTGATATATTCGTAATATATTATATGTAATGGGTAGTAACAACTTTACAATGGAATAATATAAAACTGCTTCCGAACCTGTCTCCAACACTGATTCCGTTAGGTCTCGGTACAGGCGGCTTTGTACATATTATACATCATTATGTAAACCTACTTACCCTGGGACTTAGTTCAGTTTCTTGTTCTCTTTTATATACGTAAGTAAGTTATATCAATTACTTTAAAGTGGTATAAACTTAACATTCTTTAAGATCTTTTAAGATTAATAAATTACACTTTAAGAATAACAGTTGGTATTATGCGGCTACAAAAGATTAAAATGCTTTTTGTTATTAAAATAAATACATTGGTTTAATTGTTTAAAAACATTAGTAGCTGGTGATGTTATTAAAAAAAAATAATGACCATTGTAAGTACTTAGTACCAGAGCTATAACCGGTAGCCCGCTAAAATAAGATTTATACTAATAATATAAGAGTTTATTGTATTATCGATGACATTATAGATATTTTAAGTATGTATAAATTTAGGTTTATTTATAATAAAATTGCAAACTATAAATTTTGATCGGCGAGATACACTGAAAACCAGCAAGAAAAAATAAAAACATATATTTTGTCCATAAATTAATTTAGCAAATACAACGTGACAAACATAAAGTGACATTTTAACCGATTTTTTTAATTTATTGTATGTAAGTACCTGAGTTAACACTCGTCTAGACCATGTTTGTACATCAGAATATAACAAGCTTTTGCGTGAATAATAAATAATTATGCACGCACTCCAAAAACTGGTACCTATCTATTTACTTGGCAGTGAAAGTTTTTTAAGCATTTATTTATAAAACTTTGAATTGAGATGCGAGAGTCGATCGCGGAGACCAGGCGTGGGAACGAATGCGAGCAGACCGAGTGGCGCCACGGGCGATTGGACGCCCACACTGCTCTGCTCCAGTCGACTGCTGTCAGAATTATAGCCTTGATCTATAATACCTCTTAAACTAATATTGTACTGCGTAGTGCTAAAACCAACAGTATAAAAATATAGGTAATATGTTCATAAAATATGTTCTAACTACCTAGGTAGTGACGTCAAAGGGATAAAAGAACTTCGTAAAAACCGGTCTACCAAAAAGGTTTAAGCAGGCGAAAGATTACAATATGCTATACGTAGGATTTTTGTTATAGAGATATGTAAAACAATTCCACGACAAAATAAAAACTCTACACTACCCTTCACTACTTTCTGAAATTCATCCAATGAAGTTAAAAATAAACCATAGTTAAATGAGTTTCATATAAGTTAAATTGCGACCATTTAACTGGCTCTATGTATTGCGACTCTATGACTGACTCTATATTAATGTATGAAATAGAATTGCACTCACTTCAATGTTATATTATTAATCAGTGCAAGATAGATAATGACGCATAGCAACATAATCGAGTTAAACTTGTATTGTAAGTTTAACGCGACTTGTAAAAAGGAGGTTCTCAAATCGTCTGTATTTTTATGTTTGTTACTCGATTACTTCGTCACTTATGCACCGATTTGGATAACTCCTTTTGCGTTTGAAAGACTATGCCTATCCAGTATCTATGTGTATCTTAACATTTATGTGTTGTGTGGTGTATTACAGTTAGGTGGGAAAATAAAAATACATGTAAAATATAATAACTTGATATGACAGAATATGACAGAACTTAGCTTACCTGAGAGTGGAAAATTGAATGAAATTGAAATTGGAATGACATTTTATATTGAGCCTTTTGTTATTAATTAATTACTCCATTATTTATAAACTCATTGATTTAGTTTTAGTTTAAAAGGATATATATACCAAAGGAAACCGAACTATATCGTTTCATATAACCTAGTCTAAAGTACGTATAAGATTGGTTTCATATAGTAATAGGTTAGGTTAGAACGGAATAGAATAATACAAAACGAAATGAGCAGGGCGCGACAATACAGGAAAATTAAGAATCCAACGAATGGTGCCATTTAATAATTGTTAATTGAACAGCCGATTAAGCTAATCTACTGCGACTGACACCTATAATAACGTTGCGGGGACTGAAACAATTGTTCATGAATGCACGTGTATCAAGGCCTACTCGATTGTTTTATTAGGGTTACCGTTGAGTAAAGTTTAGGTCTATTTTTTTTACATGACCTACCTACTCGCCCGCAGGATGCTGCCACGATACACTTATCCATGATAAGATAAAAGCAACAAATTTATTATAGTTTTGATTAGAACAATTTTAAACAAAATAAGGAATTCCTTTTTTTAGGTTTAATAGCTTATATTTATTCTCATTTAATGCCACTATAATAAATTATCTTTAAAGTCATTTAGTCAATTACTTATCTTCGCATCATATAAAATTGATAATTTTAATTATATACATTAATATTCCGAATTTGCAGTATCGCAGAACAAAGTCTGTGACAGTTTTAGTTCACGTGCTTATATTGATTGTTATATTAACCACTCAATATATCACATGACCTCAAATATATCGAGGTTCGAGCGTTAATTTGATACATGAATCCAGGGAAATCGTATAACTAATGGTGTTGACGCGCGGCAGACAACGGATGCGTGGGTTCATCTTTACCTTGGAGACGCCGCGGACGCCTGGTCATCGACACATAAACCAATGCTATGTGAAAGTGTTAATATTTCTTTCCTTACGCCAACATTTTACTGGAAACACTACATTATTGTCTTATTTATAGAATTAATCAAATTGTGTTTTGTCGTGTAGACTGTAATAGACTTATCGGTCGATAAGGCTGGCGTAATTATTATCAAAGACATCTGTAGTAAAAAGCTCTCATAATGTTACTAAGAAATAAGCTCGTAATATAATAAATGTTACTGTATATTAAAATTAGCATCTATACTTATTTTGATCGATTTGATGCACAATAATGCATCGATAACAATTATATTACAAATCGCTATTATCGCTAAGCAATAGGGTTGTATTGATAAAATTTCTAAGCTAATACTAGTTTGTGCATAACATGTATCTTTTCGTATCCGGTAATATGTATCTCTTCACGAAAAATTGAGTACTTATCCAATACAATTTTTGGCACACAATTTCGTTATTGTTAATTCAAATCGCAGGTATTTTAATAAAATAAATAAATCGGTGAAGATTAGAATTTGAAAAACCTAGTTGAGCCCAGAAAATATATTATTTAATGACAATGAACTTAATGCACGGAACGCAGCGCGATGTAGGCCTGTTTGCGCGTTGATGTCTTTTGCATTGCCGACTGTGTGCAACTGTTACGTGTTTTAAAATTGGCAATCGTTGGAATGTTCAGCTATACATATAGCTGAACACATTTGTACATACAAATAGGGAGTTAATTTCATAATTTACTATGTTACTTTATTAATTCATATCTACATCACGTTTTACTTCTGAACTAAAGCTTAAATAAAATATAAATTTAAAGTGAGATTATAATATCGTTTCTAAATGATAATACCACAAGTTCGTTAATGCCCTGTTTACTACCCTTCCATTCCCTGTTATCTACTGTACAACTGTATAAATGTACTGTGTAACTACTGAATGGGTAGCAGTTTTGCAAGGTTATTGTACTTTCTAAGTATTTTTTGTGAGAGGGGTTGTAGCTAAGGACTGCCTGCAGCTGCAGTTGCCAGGGGCGTAGACCTCTAATTGGCGTATTTGCAGGCACTATAGAATCACGGATACGTTGAAAATATCTTACAATAATTAAGAGTTTTTACTGACATGCAATTTTCGGTAAAATCAACCTACGGTAGGATATGAACTAGGCAAGTCACAGATTATTTCGCATATATATTTTTCGGGACGCAAGAATCTTCATATGGACGTTCATCACTTAGTGACATTGTCCCTGATCTTGCGTGCTAACCGCGTTCTTTTGACCTATCACAATGCAGTTAGCCATTTTTATTTAGTTGATGCTTAAATTTAAAATTATTGAAATCGTTACACATGAAAGAGGAATAAGAAAGTAATCATAATTTTTGTAAGTAATATATAATACAATCATAAATAATAGTGTTTACCTTTTTTTAATCTAATATTTAAAACAACTTACCAAATTCATTTTAATTCTTTACATGTGCCAGTTTGAAGAATATCAGGTACCGAAATTCACAATAAATCGTTGGGCCGGCGAGATGGTTGCACAATGGTGGCGCGATGACTGCGATGAGTCGAGTTTTCCGCGCGGCGTCTGCGGCACGTCTGGTCACGGCTGTCATAGCGCACGCCCTCCGAGCGGAGACTCGTTTTCGCACCATATTCCACAAACCCATTGTCCCAGGGGCAAGAATCTTTCCGTAAACGTTACGACTGCGCCGACGCATATTTAAATAAGCAAATCATTTAAAATATTACTTATGTAACTCGTATGATTTATAGTAGATAGGTTCCTATTTGCAAAATCTTTTTTGGAGATTATCGAGAAGGGAATACTATATTTTCATTAGTAAACTTAATGAACATTTCGATCTATCTAATTGTTTTGCACAACAAAATAAAATAAAAAATAAGTAACAATATCTTTTCATGTTATATCTACCAGTAATTAGTACACAATATCATTTTATTTACAATTGATATATTCAAAACATACCTGCCTTTAATATATCAAATCAAGAAAAGTCATTTTGAAGCGCGCACAGTCGTCGGATAGCCAATTTAGAACTTAGGCAACGTCGGGCGTAATCGAGAGTTCATTGGGTGACCGCAAAGGCTAAATCACATACCTACAGACGTCCTTGGCTCGGCGAGCACGTAAATGTGTAATTTAATGAAGATGTGTCAAGTGGATCCTTATACTGCATAATTTTAAGGCATCAATGTGATCCAATTTATTATGTAAGGGTCAATTGTCGATCAAGTCTCAAAAAATGCATTAGTACGTACCTAGTCACTGCATATTCACGCTATGCGTCATTTCTAGTTATTTTATAAATGAGACATGTTTAAATTTACCAAAAAGCTACCGTCTACATGCCGTCGGAACGAAAGTCGTAGATCAATAGTCCAGCAGATATTCAACACATAAATATTATCATAACAAAAAGAAGACATCTCTAATATCTACTATTGTGGCTCACAAACATTATCTAAGCCTGGACCATGGCATTATTTGTATTAGTAACATTAGTGAGAGATAAAAGCAGGAACTTCATTACAACAATGCTAAGTTCTATTTACACTATTTGCTTACCTACCTATTCTACATAAGGAACGCTGTACGTAGTATAATTATTACGTTTCTATTTAGGTGACATGTCATAACGTGGGTCTTCATTGCATACCTTACTTATGTAGTCCATTTATGAAAATTATGTAATTTTGCATATTTAATAAGTGTATACGTTACATAATGTAGGTATGATGTTACAACACGGGATGTTTCATAATGAATAATCTAGAGACTTTAGTGACATAGACTTCATGTCACAACGAGTAATAAAATAAAACTTGAGAGAAGGCCTCTGTCAAGTTTTATTTTATTACTCGTTTTTGAATATTTAAACTATCAATGAACTCCTTCAAGTAAATCCTACCAATATGACATCTCAACACAATAGTCACAAAAGATGTCACTTGATCCTGTCCTACTTGAGCTTTTGCTTTTGGTGCGGAGTAATAACGCTCCTAAAGCTCCAGAAGAATTAGGGCTGAATGACATTTAAAGCACGTAGTATAGTTACTATTATTTTTTTATTGGTACGAATCTGTACTCTGTTACCAACTGTAATGTTTGAGATTACAGTTGGTAACTAGCTCTATTCAAATCTTTTCAATCACTAATTCACTAGCTACGCAATTGTACTTAACGCCTCATGAGTCGAGCGACAAGCGTTCTACGTACCTTTTAACACTTAAAAACATTCTCCCATTTTGCCTGCCTAGAGCTGACGGGTTACAGCCCGACACCGGGCAGAGACGTAGGTATATGGAAAAGTACTTCTCACCTTATGCAGCAGAATCTACTTTTTCCAAACATTACAAATAAGTGGAGGTGAAAAATTCGTCAAAGATGCTAGATCATCACAGGAAGGGATTGGGTTCATTTCTCATATTAATTGTCAGGAAATGTCTACAGAAAAATATGAATTTGAAAATTAATGGTTTTTATTAGTAATAAGTGAACAATTATTTAGTGAGAGCAGTTTAAAGTTACGACTGATATCAAGCGACTAAAAATTGTATGTTGAGATCCGTATTGGCGGATCTAGGCACCAATGATCTGTATTGATATCCGCATCCGCGGATTTATTGATTTACCGATCGGGCACATCCCTAATATTGCACAAAGACAAATTACCTTCACAAGACTTCACAATATATAATTATAGTGTATACTATAAAATATGCCAAAGGATGAAAGGGAAGCGTTAAAAAAAAGACTAATCAAGTTCGTGTTTATTTCGAGAACTATCTACGTTTTAGATTAAGTCTTATTTATTTTAATTAAATACTCGGCATTCACCACAAGTTTTGTTGCAATAATGTAACTTCATGTAAAATCATAAAGCATTTTAGAAAACAAGGTAGCTTAAAGATGTATGTATTTGTATAATATAATAATATAGAGTGTATATTATCACGAGTAAGAAAATTAAAACTACTGATGTTAATGATTAAGTGTTTATTTTCTGTGAAATATGTTCCATGAACTCATCCAATGGGTCAACAGGGGTATTGTTTAAACTTGTTTTTTTGTACATTTCTACTAAATCCATATGTTCTTCCAGTGTTTCAGCTTCATTCGATTCGGAATCAAAATATTTATCCTCAGCATCCTGAGAAATTTGTTGCAGGTCATCATATTCCTCATTATTATCTATACTATTGTAGTCAATTTCAACATCTCTGCCTTCTATGAAACTACTGTACATTTCTTGATGAAACTCTTCACGGAGTAAAATTCGTTCATTTGCACCGATCATAGCTTGCTGCCTCCGTTCGGGGATGTGTGATGGCACAGTATCAGGAATATCAAATCCTCCCCATTGCTTCTCATTAACTTTACCTATGCCATCAGTATTCATATGATTTTCTTGATTTACAGATTCTGTTTGACTCTCTTCTAACATTTGTTCATTTTTCATTTCCCTCATTTCATTCCTATCGATTGTATCGAGAATCATGTTAAGGAGAGTCAGATTTTCACTATCCACTGAGTCTCGTTCACGTATTTCGTCATCAGTCAAGTATTGCCCAACAAGCTGCTCATACAGGAGAGGGTTACGCAACATCATCTGTTTGTCACTAAAGTAATCTGTATCATTCTGTAATTTCTGAAGTGCCTTGTAACGTCTATTCCTTACACGCTTGCGCCTACTTGTGTCTGAATGATACCTATCAAGACTTGCAACACACTCTTGGAGTTTTCTATTGCTGCTATCATTAGGCAATTGCAGTTTCTTAAAATATTCCAAGTGGTTCGGACATAAATATTTTCCGAATTGCAACAGGAACCTTGTAGGTGATTGTTGATAAATATCACAAGCTATTTGAATTTTGTCGGCGGTGCGCAATTCTTGTTCGTGGACGTGAGCATTTTTAAATGATATACTCGCACATCTGACTAAGTAATCTATGATATCACGAATAGGATCAATTTCATCGTCGTCTTCTGCAATAGGTTTTGTATTTGGGTCTGCCGCATAGCTAGATGTTTCTATTGTAACATCATCATGTACGTCCATGTTAAATTGTACGAAGTTTAAAACATAATATAGCACGCGTATACTTTTTGTTGCAACACAAAATCTGAAATTTACCCAGTTTGATACAATAATTATATGAAACTTAGTATTTTATATTGTGAAACACAACTCTATCTATAAATCTACTGCTGATATTTGACATTGTCAATTAAATTTAAATTGTCAGTGTCACTTTCAGTTACTTAAAATGTTCTTGCGGTTTTGGCTTAACGCCTTCAAACCTAACTTTATTAGTTCGCGGCCATCTTTTTTCTCCAGTCTCTTTATTGCCCTTTTCAGAACACATTAAGCCAGCGCTGCCAACTATTAAAAACTTATTAAAAATACATTTTTAACCTCTAAATTACAAAAAAATCGGGCGTTTGAAATTCGAAACTTTTTAAATCAGAAGTGGTTTACAGATATAAGTCCCTTCAGACCATTAATCCTGTTATAGCTTCATTACACAATATCGGTGGTATGCTCGTAGGAATTTTATGCTGGTTAGTGTAAAAATAAAGCCGCCTGGGACTCGCACGGGTGGCAAAGTTAGTTTGTTTCTGGTATCTAATAGAGTCACGTGCACATTGGTTAGTGATTTTACCGATATCTTCCGTCAACTACTAGGCTGTCATAATTTAATAATTTCTTAGGTCAACACGCAAGAAGCTAAGTCGGGGAAAAAGTATAAAAAAAAGTAATTCCAAAGCCGTCAACGTCTTAGAGTACATTTATATGTCAACATCAATCAAGTGTCAACTGTCAAACGTTAAAATAAATTTGTCATCATTAAAAGCAAATAAATATTGTTAATTTTATTTTGAATGGGCAAAGAACGAAATTATAGTGCAGTATAAAGGAGTGCATGAAGAAGTTAAATTGGAACTATAGCTTATGACTCATCAACAACCGTTCAAATCCATGTTGTCTAAAACTTGTACAGGATGAGATAAGCGGTGTTTACAGTAAATACTGAAATATTGTATTCCCACAATGGGCTACCTTATCAATGTGACATGGAAATGGGAAGACATGTGCGGCCCGGCGGGTCTGCAGCCCTGGAACGATACGTCAAAGGACTTCGGGTTATGTTTTCAAAAGTTATTCTTGCAGATTCCTTTGTTTTTTATCCAAGCCATCGTGGCCGGTTACTTCGTGGGCTACAGACGCGATTGGGTCATAAGAGAGAAAACCCAGGAACAGGCAATAACTTGGCGTAGTTTTATTGTTTTGGCTCTTGTGTTTATTCCAATAATTGAGTTCTACATATTGATAACAAACAAATTATATATAATATACCCAGTCGACTACTTCGCTGCAGGTGCAGCTTGTTTATCATGGCTGGTGCATTTTGGATATGTATTAGCTCTGAAACACCGGCTCGGGCAAAGTGCGCGAGGGCCCACATGCCCGCTACTGCTGTGGGGCTTGAGCGTGCTGCTCAATGTAATAGCACTCCGCAGCAGCATCATCAATGGAAGCATAATAGCATTTAATATTGCAACTTTGTGCGTCCATGGCTTATATTTTGCAACTCTTCTGCCTTCTAGTGACTCTAGACCTACATTCTACTCTCAATCACTGGTTGGGTCACAGCGTTCAAATGTGAGTTTTTCACATCAGCAATTATCACAAAAATAAAATAAAATACTTTTAAGCCAATTCAATATTGTATGATCATTTACTTTTAGAGTGAATACACACCTTTACTTCCAAATGTGGATGCAGGGGTGCTGGGCACGGCTATGCAAGGACTTAGTTGGTGGTCTAAGTTAACATTTTCATGGGTAGATCCTCTTCTAGAAAAAGGTAAATAAATAATAATATTAAATAATAAATCTTTATTTCTGACATATTTGTCCATATACATAGGTACATATTGTTAGTATTAATTGGTTAGTTACAAAGGTTCTTATATATTATGTTAGTAGTGTTAGTAGGGCATGATACAATTATTTATATATTACTAATCCACCCTGTGTTTTTGAATGGGGCAGTCAAATTTATTAGCAATGGTCTTCAGAATGCTATTGGTACTGTATCTGGACCATCGTAACATAGAGGCCGCTTTTTTCCACATTATAGCGTGGAAACCAGCTGTGCGGGTCTCCACAAACATGCCCGACGCATTGCAGTGCCACGGCAGCTTCAAGAGCATTCTGAAGCCATTGTTATACTGTACGCGCAAGGCATTGTAGGTTTTTCGCATATAGATAACCCACAAGCCACTCGAGTAAAAATGGAATGGCTCGAAATATTTCATCACGACATGATGTTATAAAACTTATCAATTATTTACTTCAAATAAATATTAATCATATATTAACACATCATTGAAATTTATGCATATCATCAGATTTTTATAAAGTACTCTCTTTGAAGGATTGGAGAACAAATTGAAGGATATAGAAGAGTTACATGATTTACCGACAACGTACCGCTGTTCATATGTGGGTGCCAGGATGGATAAGGCTCTTATTGGGAATATAGATCATTACCAGCAATTTGCAGAAGTACCTCATGAGCCATTTATAGGTTCTGGTTAGTATATATTTTTTAATCATATTAGATTATTTTTTTATTTTTTTATATTGCTGCTTGGATTTTTATCTTTTTAATTAATGTAGTTTAAAAAATTAATAAAAGACTACTGAATTCATCAAGATTTGAATATCAGTTCACTTCATATTAAGACCTTTATTTGGATAAAAATGTGTCTTAATCTTAAAATTGATGAATTTTGAACTGTGTGGTTCATGCAATGTAGCATTATGCAAACAGCTATTGAAAGAAAAAAAATTGAAACTCATTTAAACATCTTTGCTGTTGTGACAGC
The DNA here is from genome assembly GCA_018251515.1 of Cecropterus confusis. Classification (NCBI taxonomy): domain Eukaryota; kingdom Metazoa; phylum Arthropoda; class Insecta; order Lepidoptera; family Hesperiidae; genus Cecropterus; species Cecropterus confusis. The sequence goes on from DWTU01000905.1 coordinate 14,009, forward strand.
AACACACATTAATTAGTGCCTACTAATTGATGTGTGTAAAGGAAAATACTATACCAAATATTATACCAAGGAAATAACTATAAACTAGAGAGTATGTGTGTGTGTCTGTATAAACCAATATTAACTAATACTAGTGTAGGAATACAGTTCTGAATTATTTATTTTAGGATATGGTGCAGTAGGGGAGACAAGACCTCAAGTCTCTACACCAGTCACTCCAACATCGCGGGTACTGCTAACACCCCCACGGCGTCAAAACGTGACGTTGTTTCGAGCATTGCACAGCTGTTTCGCCTTGCAGTTCTATAGCATTGGCATACTTAAACTTATTTCTGACATGGCGGGCTTTGCAGGTCCAATGTTACTCAATAATGTGGTTAGATTTGTTGAAGATGAAAGTATTGATATGCATTTTGGGTAAGCATGTTTTGTAATAACTGTAATATTATAGACTAATTGCATTTAAGATTGTTCAAAATTAAGAAGAGAATTTCTTTCAGTTCGTAATTTCGAAAGAGATTTCTTTGCAATTTATTTAAAGTCGGTCCTTTTGCTATTTTAATCGCAGCAGTAAAAAAAATCACGTAATTTTTAATATTAAGCCGAGGCTCGCCCTTACGTGAAATTTAATTTGAATTGACGAGATTCTAACTCCCCCTCCACCTCCCGTAATAAGTCCCCTAATATGTAATATGTATATATGTGCATGTAATATACGTAGTATTGATCACATATGAGAAGTTATGAACATTTTTAAATATCATTATTGGTCATTAGCTTGTGTAAAATTATTAGTGGTTGGTC
>DWTU01000906.1:0-14809 GCA_018251515.1 Cecropterus confusis
ATTATTAAGTTTCACTTCTGCAGTGTGTGAATTGCACACACACGTTTTTTTTTTTTTTTTTAATAGGTTCTATATTATAAAATAAAATCCTTGAAATGTTGAAGACGTACGAATCAATTAGTTTTAAGTCAATTTCAATAAATGAATGTGTTTTCGAATCTGGTTCTGGAATCCTTAGGCTTGAGCCTTTCACCAGGTAGATGACCACCACTGCCACACTTATTTCTAGCTTGAAGCTGTTTTTGTGTTTCCGTGAAAGGGTGTGTTTGCCGCCTCATGATGATGTAATGAGGCGACCATCTTAGTCTTCGGGAGTAGCAACACATCTGGGATCAACTACACATCGAGCCCTTTTTCTTTATGAAGTTGCTTACAGATGTTCATGGGCAGTATTAACCACTTACCACCAGGAGGACTGCATTTGCACTAAGTCTTAGTAGGTACATAATTATAGGAGCAGAGCTTAAAATTGTATTAAATATACCGTCATATCCATCATTCTAAAAGGTTTGCAAATGTGATGTCAACTAGACAATAGTTGTAATGAATAAACGCGCAGATGTATTATGAATCAGAATATTAATAGGATGTTGTTTCGACAGCTTTGTGGGTGACGTCAATTCTATTATGGGCCCGCAAGGTTCCCAGCCGTATTGGAATTCAGCGGTGATAAAAATAAAGTAATATACAATACATCTGAATTCACTGATACAATGCCTGATTAATGATGCCTGATGGACGCCCATGCTTTTTCCCAGAAATTAATTATGCCTTTTAAAGTGAAGAAAAAAGTCTCATAACCTAACTTTTCATAAAATGTATGTAGCAAGAGCATACATGGTAAGTGATTACACCCGGATGGACATGTAAATACACCCTAATAAGATTGGATTTGCAGCCTTTAATGGATCCAGGGGGGCAGAGAGTCTCCCAGAATTAAAAAATATCTGAAACCATCCGCCATCGGATGTGTAACATTTTGAGATATATGTATATAGAAAACCTCCTGCCCCCTCCCAACACCGTAAAATTGAAAGTAATGTACTTAAGTCTATTTATGCCCTCCGAAGCGTCAAAATTAAACACCTTTTTATGGCATCACTACCCCTGCTGAATCAAGTCCAACGAACATCCAAACAAAAATCCTGAATCTGCTCTAAGGTCATAACTGAAATGCTTCAGACATAACGATAAAAACATCATTTGCCAAATCTTTCAAACCTACTACTAGCATAATCCATTTTTAATAACTCAAGGATTTTAATACTAAAGTACATAAAAAAGATGATTAACAAAATAATTATACGTACTGGTATGTAATGGTATGAATTATATGGCTGCTTCAAACTTAGCTTCAAAAAAGAACTACGCTAACATTTCACTCGAGGCTTTTTATTTAATTTATATACTCCCACGCTCGCTATGCTTGGAGGGCTCACGATCGTGGGTGAACTACAAGCGTTGTCTTTAAAGATAAATGGAGAACGTTGTGACATTTAGAACTAAATATAAATGAACTGATTACTGATTATGTTACAACAGAAAGTAACGGAAGCAGCAAACACCTGACGTTATATACACGATTTTGAATGAAACGCTTATACGATAACTTGAAAGAGTCATATAAGTAAATATGTAGTTCTCAGGGTATTTTTTTTTATACATGGGCCTACGTCTGCAAGCATATATAATCTGCTGCAATATTCTTGCAGCCACGTGTATGTGTCACGCATGACAGGATAATATCTATGAAATGATAGGTTGCAAACGGTACGCATACGCACCAAATTAGCATCACAAAAATAAGCATTCAATTCAAAATATAAATATTATTAAGACAAGTTTTAAACTTTAAGACAAGGCAACTCTGAAGAGTTAATCGTCTCGTCTATGGTAATGTTGAAACATTACCATAGACGAACCAGGCGTACGAGTATATCTTCGTCGTCAACCCTTTGTTGTCCTACTGCTGGGCTTGTGTCTTCTTGGACAATGCAAATTGGTGGGCTTCACAAATCATAGAGAACTATTGTTTTACTCAGGTGTGTGTTTCCTCGCGATGTTTTCCTTCACCGTAAAGCTATGACAATTAAATTATGAACGTGTGAACGTGCGTTACAGCACCAAAACATTTCAATTAAAATCACTAAAAGAGCTGCACTAAAAAATCAGTACTCGATTTTGAACTTTAATCAAGTTAAGCGAGATCATTACTCAAGTTAAATGATCTCATAAAGTAAATGAGACTGGACAAGTTGAACACGCTCTCAGAAGCTTCGCTTGTCACAATGATACAAATGGAGCACAAGCCTCCAACTTTTTAAACCAGTCACGATGCAAAGATCGTGTATTGTTTTTGACTTCCTTGCTTTACCGAATAATTTATTGTTAGACGTATTAATAGCAAGCATATAACACAAATACCATTTTTAGATTTTGTTCAATAGATCCTAGTAGCGCGGCCTAGTATTCATGATTAATTGAATCCAACAGCGCATGAAGCATGCCAACTGAGTTTCGATTCGCATTCATTGACATTAGGAGTACATTGCCTTGCCTCTACATTCCTTCTTCAAAAATACAAATGTTATTAAACAAACTTTAGGTAATAAAAACCAATACCATTTTTTATAAATACACTTCAAATAAATCTATCAAGTAAACGATACATTTTTAAAGTGAATACGTGCGTAGGTCTTTATTTGCGCCGGTCCCAAATCACAATATTACAATGATATCCCCATCCCAACTTAATCAAGAGATGACATATAACGCGAGATAATCTTGTAAAATCTCGTCGAAATGTAACAAACATCCATTTCATCTCTCATCTTCGCATCAAACACATCTCAAATAGAAACGCGTTTCAAAACACTCCCTTAACGAAGCTCCACGAAGCTATTTGAAGAATGGGGAATCTCGTTAATGTAATTAAGCGACAAAGTCGAAAGGTTCGCTGTCAATATTATCCGCGGGTGGCGGGTGAGAATAAATGGATTAGGGTAAACAGCATAAAGAGCCTTTTGTATTCGAAATTAAATGTCACCCGATGTCATTATTCAGCGTCGGGTGACACGCACAGGATCGCTGCTGTTTTCGAGTGGTTGCTGTTTCAATCTTCCTTGCTAGTATTTTCTTCTAATTGTAAAGGCACTCTAAGCGCTCACCGCATGACTGTCAAATTATTTAATTGTAAGTAATATACAATAAAGATGCCCGAAAAGCCATATGTGGGTTGAAGGTATCCGGTCTTTTTACATAACACTCAAATTACATTTCTATTCTGCATAAAGTAAAAACGAGCATGAAGTCCAGATAAGTTGAGAGTCCTCCCTGAGGCAGCCAGAGATGTGTCGCACCTGAGAAATATACACATTTTCAAAACAGAACACAGTTCCTACAAGGCATGACATAGGTGTGACGTTATTGCAACCGGAGTCGACGCACAAACCTTTGTTATTTGACTTCGGAATCAAAATTTAATATACGAAAATACATCAAATAAAGATAGATTTCAACTAAACTTGGACTACTTAAATTAGTGAAGGGTATTGAAGATTCGATCGTGGATATATTATACGGATACATTAAAATGTAGGTCATATTTTATCCAAGACCAAGAATGCTTCTGTGTTCTTTTTCTAGTGTGATTGCGTAAAAATAGTATAATTGTATTTTAAAAAACTTACTATAAATATTATTGTTCTTAATTGTTTATTATTGATTTTCATATTCTCCCTTATTAAATCCTAATGATTAAAATTTAATATTGGACATTTGTAACATACAAAATTAAAGGTATTCTCTACCTTTCCTCTGTCGTTCTCCTCACGAATAGCCAGGTACTTTTGTTGTAACAGTTCAATATATTTCGTCTACTCCTTGTTTAATAATAGAAGTTCCCTCAAATTACACCACCCCATTTCAATATTGTTGTCTATGTATTTGACATTTGAATCGAAATCTATTAATTATCATTTGATATAACTATCAAAGGCATAACCAAGTTACCTATAAATCACTATTTACTTTACGAAATAATTTTCGTATGCTATGAAAATAATTGATATGTCATTTTTATGTGCAGTGCCAAAATGTATAAAAAATATGCTTTCGGAAATGCGTAACTGAAAAGAGATTGACAAACTCTATGTTTATCTGTTCAAGTTGTAAAGCATGCTTGAGAAATAATATAACTGCACTTCATACACCTTATGCTCTTTGTAGGAAATTGTTAAACACAATATAGTTATGAATATGGATATAACGAAATAAGTCATATCCATATTCATCATTATTATTATATACGTGACATTAACTCCTACTAAAGTAATGAACGACCGTTAACACTTAAGTTAAATATATTATTAAACTGGGATAGATCATATCCGCAAAATCTATCGTAAAATATATTTGTATTTTATATTAAACATAAATTATTAGTGGCTTACGTATGCTGACGTAAAAAATAAGAAAAACCACTATATAAATATATAAACATAAATATAAAAATAACCATATAAAAACAATGACATCATACTAGGTACCTATATACCTGCTACAAAATCCGTGGTTAACCTCAAATAATATCCATAAATGGTCTAAAAATGAACTCGGTGCTTCATGTGATAGTTTACAAATTAATGGGACACATATTAAATTGTATGGTCACATCGACAGCATCAATTTTCATAACGATCGCTATGAAGGAGAACGTTTTGTGGTACTTATTTATTGGCAAATCAACGTCGATATTACTTTAAAATTTACCCATAATAGCATAAACATGAGTTACGCTGACCTAGGGTGTGTCTTTCTTGCATTACTCTAAAATATTACTAATACGTAACATTTTTATAGAAATAAAACATCACAAGAAGGTTTCAGTATTCACTGAATTTTTCTCTACGATATGTTAAATTCATTTAATGTATAGGTATTGTATTATAAAGTATAAACGAAAATACCGATCGATACTGTTTCAAAAATACTACGTAATTAAAGAAATGCTTACACTTCAAAAACAGTCAAGCTGTGTTACAAAATATGAATGAAAATGCCGACCAATACTAATTGTTTCAAAAATACCACGTAATCAAAGAAATGCTTACACTTCAAAAACAGTCAAGCTGTGTTATAAAGTATAAACGAAAATACCGACCAATACTGTTTCAAAAATACCACGTAATCATTTCAAAAACAGTGAAACAGGAAAATATATTTTTAAATCAACTGTAGTGATTTGAAGTTGTATTGTATATACTACTACGCATTTTATGATTTTAGACAATCTTTGTTATGAAACTACCTAAGTATATCCCAAATTAATGCTTATTCTGTAGCTAATTCTGTAGTTACGATCAACGACCCATTCAATGATTTATAGTTCAAGCGTGATATCGACCGAGGCATCATTAAATAATTCGCGAATAGTAGCAAAGATTGTGCTTGTATTTCATTCGAAATGAACGCTTGCTACATCCATCAAATTAACAACAGTATTCGAAAACAGCAATTCCATCTAATACGCGAATGACATCACGTTCGAATCATTGATTGAAATGACTATAAATCAAATTTATAGATATTTGTATTACTCCTATGTGGTGGCCATAAATATTTGGGTATATGGAGTTTGACAACGCACATTAAAGAATTTAAAGTGATTGTAGTAGCAATAAAATGGTGTTAATATTGTTGCAAAAACTGAAAATCCTAGTTCGAACATAAGGCACGGATCTTATTACAAAAAAATGACAATTCTTAGTATCATCCAATCTTGGTATCCCAATGCAACTCGATTGTAAATAGAAATATCGGACACATTTACAAATTACATTTTGTAATTTTCGTAGTAAAATGAAAATGTAGCGTAATAATTGATTTCGTTTACTTATAAATGCAATCATATTATAACATAATTATAAATATAAAAGTAGAACAACAAATTAGTCACGAGTTATAACAAATTATTGCATTGATTATTTTTCATTAAATATAAATATACTTTAAACAGTTGCTAACAAAATAAATAATGATGTTTATAATATTTATTTTAAATACGAACTATCTATCACAAGTAATATAATCATAGCATTTAAACACTGAGAAGTAATAAATCGGTTAACCACTTCTATTATTGATTATAAACGAATGATTATACTCACAGCAGGATACTAATCACTATCAAATCTCGCTATCGATTTACACCCTCTCGTAATCATTCAATTGACTTTAAAATGTGATTCATTTAGACTCTGCAATGAAATATTATTGCATATTCGATTTACTGATTTTAATAACCTTTTATTTAATTTCACAAAAGTCAACTGTCACGGTCAATTCCACATAGAACAGGATTTTGACTGAACCCGATAGCTTAGACTTATATGCCATCACTATTGAAGATGAAAATGATTGCTGATTGCTATACGTGTATCATACATACGTATAGGTACACCAAAATTATGCCAACAGCGTTCGGTACAAAGCAAAATTTCAAATAAATCATTAGGTTATTCTCTTCTATGATATTATAAACGCTTGAACAACAAATGTCAGGGTGTGTCATTATGTTTCATTCGATGTACCAGGCTACGTAAATGTACTTCTACATCATAAAAAATTCACATTAGAATCACGCAATCAGTCATGATGCTCAAAATCACTCACTGGTTTTGTCTTTTGTCGGAGTACACAAATTAAGTTTTTGTATGATTGTTAAATTAAGTGTGATATGATTACTATATCTTCATTCAATTTCATAGAACAAAATCCACAATTTTATTTTAATTTATTTTGTGATAACTTATATTAAATTTTAAAATACCCCTATTTCACGTGCACTTAAAATATGTACATTTGAGTTTTAGTCATTTGATAAGTCACTTAATAAAACTTTAACTTGATGGCCTTGAATTAAAAATTCTTAATTAATTTGAATTTCTATGTTGAATATTTATTTGAACGCAATTAAAAGGACTTGATTACAAACTGGGTTATCGCGTTTAGCCTATTGCTTAGTTATAGCAATATTCACAGTATTAAATATTTTTTTAGAAGAAATCAACAAAAAAAAAACTACTTCATTCGTCTAATCTAGTAATATTACAGTGTTTAAAATTGTAGAAATAGGTGTAGCGGTGATACTTTCGTAATTATATAACAATAGTTCCTACTACCTGTCCTACTATACGCCCAACTATTGTATGCCCTATACGCCCAACTATGCATATATCATTTTGAAGGTAACATTTGGGCTGGCTTGAGAGATTTCGCATAATTGAAAAAAAAATGCTTCAAACAGGAGAACATTTTTTGTTTTTTTTTCGTCGAATTTAACAACCGGATCCCCTTACGATAGGGTGGCAAAAAATCCACAGGCTATCCGACATTTTTTGCCCGCCGCTTTTGGACTGCACAAAGGTAATAAGCTAAGCCCATAATTACATGGCATGCATTTATTTAAATCAACTATCACATAAACAAGATTGTAATTCACCACTTGCTCTTAACTTTACTCTGTCCCAATAAAGTTTTTAAGTGCCTTTAACACAATATTCAGAAAAGTAAGTCAAACTCATGAGACAGCTGTTCAGGCTGTATCGCTGCTTGTTCCCAATGCAGATATTCTCGAGTAGAATACAACTAACTTTGTATTTTGTAGTTGCCGGGTTGCGGGTCTTCGAAGCGTATGCAGTTTTGACCTTTGATTAGACTATTCTGTTCCAACTCCCACTTTTACGCCGCATATTGGACCATAATTTTAGTCGATTCATTACTTTGTACATTTATACCTTTTTATTCATTTTTTTTTGCGTTTCATACTTGCAACTTAATAATTGAAGACATAATAAGTAAAATCTTTACAATTAAACATTAAATATAGTAGCCTTCATCCGAATTTTTGACCTTGGAAGCGTCCCCAAAATACTGACGACATTTCCTCGTTGGGTCATTGATGATTTTGTACATCACGTCAGTAAATAAGTAAATATACTAAAGGACCTCACATAGTGATGAAAGTATTGGTCATAGTGATACCATTTGTTTTACAAGTGTAGTCAAGTAAATCTACTTATTTTATCAAAAATATCTACTTACAAATAATCTTACGTAACCACCTTATATAATTTATATAATTAATTCAAAGCCTTGCGAACTGTGACAGCTGTCTCGTGGTTACGATCGACACTTGTTTAAAACGCAGATATCTCCAAATGGGACTTTGAAAATCCGAGTAACTTCCTAGCTAACTTCGCGTTTTGTGGATCTTGCGGTGTTTGTAAGTTTTTGCGATGTTCCCCGATCTTTCTTAAATCGTAGATACTTATATTTGCCCCGAATTACTTTGGTCACGGTTTAGTTGCCGTTTGAGGGTAGTAAATCAATGTCCGACCATAGTGTCCCAGATTATAAAGAGTGCGAATTTATTTATATGCAAAGCAATTGACATTGGGTCTATTTATAAACACCGTAGACGTAGTCTCGATCTAAATAAACTAGATAAACTATGCTGTAGAGACGAATCTACATAGATTAATAAATCACAGAAGGTGGCGGAATATCCACGGAATTACATTATACTTTTGCCTATATCCTTCACTTACAGTTTAAATTAGACGTCGTTTAAGTGTTTGCCCTGTATATTTATAAAATTCAACTAAAACTCGTAAATGAATCAGCTGTATAAATCGGTTATATGTTGGGGTTTATGCGGGCCTCGCCTCGTGATTAGAGGACTTTCCCCAACTGTCCCCGACATTTGTTGCCCCGGAGTTACGGCGGTCTCAGTTGTAGCTTGTAGTTTGCAGACAAGTTAGTTTGAATCGTTCTGAGGGTAATGTCATTCATAGTGTTAGCTAAAACATGTGAATTAAGTAGATGTAACGACTGCAGAGCATAACGGGCCGACAGTGGAAGACTTAGAAATCATTGACTGAGAAATCATTCATTTGCGTAAATAAAATCACTACGACAAAAATAATAACTATTCTGTATTTTATGATATTTTGTAGTGGAGAAGATAAAATAGTAATAAAAAGGTGTAAGATAAGTAATTATTTTTTTATACGACGTCAGGTAAATCGGATCTGCATCATTGTTGTAAAATGATCTTATTCTTAGTTGAGGAATTAATAATAATACAAATTAAATATTGTCACAAATAAACACCACTGCACGATTTTTTTTCGAGTGCCAGCGATTTATTTTAAATGTCCGAAAATAAATTGAATTCGGTAAATATAAGGCTTATCTGTTACTTGGAGTTCGAAGCGAAAACTCAGTAGAAATCTCAATTAAACCGATCACATTGCTTCTGTAATGCAGGGAATGATTAAATTGCAATCATCTTACACAACAACTCTCCGTTACCCCTGACGTTCTTTGTGACTAGCTCTGCCTTTGTCTTTATTTACATCTCAGGGAGAACATTGCATTCTCCAACGTTTCCAAGCGAAATATCTCAGTAGAATAATATAATTTGTAGTCTATTATTTCCAAATATATGCCCTTTGCTACACTCGTGTATTCGCGTGATGTCAATATATAAAATGCATTAGTGTATTTTGAAATGTTTTTGTCTACTTTTAATTGTCAATCGTGGAAACGACTGTATTAAATTCAATGAGACTTTGCGTAGATGTAAAGGGTTCACTAAGAGTAACTTTTACAAAATTTTATTTCCAAAAACATGTGTAAACATCATTAAATCAACACAAGGACGTATGCAATATAAATCTCAGCTGAAACAATTGTAGTTCAAAACGCTACAGTACCTAATGAGATTGCTTCAGAGACGACCTATAACCCTAGGCAGGTAAACGCTCGGATTACAAGACATGCATCTCGTTGGTTTGTTTAGATTCGTTATTGTGTAAAATACAGGTATCATATACCTACGTCTAAATAAATTGTATAAAGACATACGTACATGAAAAAATTGTATACAGACAGGTGTGTGCGCCTATTATCTAGGGCAGATAATTGGTCATATCCCACAAAATGTTTGTTACTCTGGTATATTGCTGTTACTAATTGTTATGTACGTGATTTTATATAAGACTAGCTGACCCGGCGAACTTCGTAGCGCCAAATTAAATAGTGTGTAAAAGTTCGATAACTAAATAATGTAAGAAAAATACACATTATATTGATCTATCTCGTTTATCAATCTCAAACGTATCTATAGTATTTGCAATGAAAGCGCAAGAATAATCTACTATATATTCGACAGGTAGTCAATAGATGGTGCTGGCTTTAATTTCTATACCTGATATTCAAGTTACTCTATGGCAAGGAGGCACAGTAATTTTTACGTGAAAGCCGGACAACAGACAGACGGACAAAAAAAATCGAAATAAATTATAGCCTATATGTTGCCGAGGAGTAATAGCTTTATAACAAAAAAGTTTCATCAAAGTCCGTCCAGCAGTTTTTGAGCCAAAGCCACACAACAGACAAACAGACAGAAAATTCAAATTTTTTTTTACTTTTGTTACTTGTATGAAGTCCCCTAGGGCTATTTTTTTTTTTAGTTTTTATTCAATGTACAGAATTGAACTCTTCTTACTTACTTACAGTTTTATCAAATGTATAGATTTATAGATACGTAAGAGCCATGTAGCTAACGCCTGTGGTTTAGGAAGGCAGTACCTCTCGATGAACGCAGAGGAGTTGAAAATCAAGATTGAGGAGTTGAGGGTCAAAATGTTCATCTCATACCACTTCTTAGTAATCTTACATCATATACATAAGCACCAAACGGCCATGGTTTTATCTTTAACAATGACGTACTTCCTTACAAACTTCCACATACCTACAAACCATCGCCTATTTTAACACCTTCAACCCCTTTTTAGCGATAAAAAGTAGCCTATGTCCTTTCCCAAGGTCAACTATCTCTGTACCAAATTTCATTAAAATCGATTCGGTGGTTTAGGCGTTAAATCGTAGCAGACAGACAGACACACAGACGGGCAGAGTTACTTTCGCATTTATAATATTAGTACGGAAGTAGGGATTTATTAGGATTTTTATTTAATTACACTCCCCATTACATGACCAATGAATGAAAGGGTTTTTGAAGAAGAATACGACAAACAAATCGACTTTAATAAAATGTTTGTTTTGAAAAATATTTTCTTGCATGTTTATTTTCTTTTTTCAGTCAATGCTCCTGAATATGCTGACGAGCGAATATATTACTATTGAGAATCCTTTGGATGAAGGTAATCGCGAAAATAGAAATACCAATTCTATTTCTATCTGTCTCTGTTTCTATTAACCGTATAAGAAATTAAAAAAAAACCTCTTGTGCCTAAGGTGAAACGGTCCGAGGCGTGAACGTCCTGAACCATCACATGGTAATCTTCGGACCCCATTCTTGGGTCCAGTACAGCATGAGAGGGGAGCATGAGCAGACCACACCGGCTCCAGACACCGCACCTTACGATGATGTGAACTGGGAGATACTCGGTTAGTTGCATATTTTTCTTCTTGTCACCGATTTTACCCCCTTGTGTTTTAATCGACTTGTTGTTTTTATTATTATTGCGTTTATCAGCATTATTAATTAGAAGTAGGATAGACCCCGACTAGCTCTATTTCAACTTAATGATCTCGGGAAGGTAAGTAGTTATATTTTTATTCAGCGATCTCAAGATTCGTCCAAGTGTTGTTAAGACTAAGGGCTAAGAGGATAAGGCAGGTCTATATTAAGTAATGTTAGAATGTTATCAGAACAAGACTGTTAGATATGTTTCTAGAAAAACTAAACGAGAAATATACACTTGGACTCATCCATATTTTACCTGAACGTCCAAATTTTCTCATACCATCCTAAGTAGTTAAATTAAGAGGAATAATTATGAAACAACATGTGATTGTCATAAATATAATTAACAGCAATTGTAAGCGCTGCATGTGTTCTCGTCTGATGGGTTTGGTAAGGAAGATAAACTTATCAGAGGCATTTCAACTTAGTCCTCAAGAACATCAACGCATCCATCGACGACCTATAGTAGGACTATTATGCTACCTGTATCCTACATATGATGTTCATGGACGACAGTGGCCACTTACCATCAGATGGACTGCATACTTGTTAGTAATTTCCATATTATAAATAAAAAATCTTCTAACTAAAAACCACACCTTATAAAAATTTTCAGCGATGGAATTTCGTGACCTTGAGAATTTCGTGCTGACAATGTGGAGTGGAGACCTAGATGAGGATCGACTGCTGGTTCAGTTCTGCAAGGATGGCGAATGGATAAAGCCACTCCGATGCAGAGGAGCCATGGCCTTGAATAAACACTGGACTAAGATATACTGCAGTGACCCTGAGAGGGGGTATCAGGTATGATAATGATAGTTAATTATTAATCATCAATAATAATGTATTGTCTATTTTCGTGATCACAATTTCTTGTGTTCCATCTTCATGGGCACTGCTGCCTCAAGCATATCTGTCTTAAAGCAGGTGTGCAGATTGGTAGATTTCACATATCTACCCTTGATAACTTTTTATAAGAACTCTCTGGTGTGCGGGATTCCTCACGATATTTTCCTTCACCGTTTAAGCAAGTCAAAATTATTTTTTTTAATACGCACATAACTTAGTAAAATTAGAGGTACGTACCTGGGATTCGAACCAATGACCACGCGATTGAGATGCCAAGTTTCTGACTACTAGTTTATCATTTCTCCAGACTAGACATGTAGCAAATTAAGTAAATCGTTTGTTATGCTAAATCATAAAATATGAAGTAACAAACTTTAACGCATACATTTATTTAAACTTGCTTAAATACTTACCAAAAATTTACTTATCCACAAAATCAATTCCGACTTAGTAAGATTCATCATACAGATAACGATTTTTGAGTTGAACGAAGAGGAGTCCTGCTGGCAGAAGTTAGAGGAACTGCATCACAAGGAAACTGACACCGCCGAAGCCATGCTGCAACTAAAGCGCGGGAGGAAAGACAGGATGTTATTAGGTAGATAATACTTTTTAATTATAATTTATATACTTTATATAGACATAATATGTACGATCTTACAGTTTGAACTACAATGGTTAATTTTAGTATGTAAGAGGTCATGGTCACGTCAAAACCTTTTCGCAGTGATCGAGTTTGATGCAACTGAGTCGAGATATCGACAATTTCCTCTATTGTCCATTTTAATGTATTAAAATGGATTAATTTCGCAACAACATTAATCTAAAATGATGTATAGTGATTTAATTTAAGTAAGGGTTTGTAATCAGTTTCTTTCTTCACGATTCATTTACAGTTGCATTAAAAGTAGTTGTATCTATTAAAATACAGATTTTAAAACATATGTATGTCGATATTGAAATCTTATTAAATCGTTCTAAGTAACCAAAAGTTATGAATTATAGTAGTAACATCATCAGTGTATGATAAGATATATATCTCCATTGATAAGGTTTTATTCTTATTTCAGCAACAACAACTTACAGCTTTGTTGTATGGGATTTCGATAAAGTTATTCCAAGAGGTAATCACGAGAAAGAAAAGAAAAAAGGAGAGGAAGATGAAAATAAAAAGGATGAAGAAGAAGTAAGTTCCAAAACATTTGCATTAAGATTTTTTTATTTTTAAAATAGAAATAATGAATTATCTGCCCATGTAAAGACATACATAACAGACATAACAGACAATATGCCAACAACAAATTTTAAAGTTTTCCTATATGAATTCTTAAATATTTATCTGTTATTACAGGAAGAAAAAGTTGATGATGAGCCAGAGAAAGACCTACACTTAGAAGGGATAGTGTTAAAGTTACCGCACACAATACGTAACATCTCCACTAAAATGACCCAATCCAACTCTTTCATGATCAGCAATAATAACACTTATGCTGTGGCTGGAGTCAGGTTTGTTTTATATGATCAATATTATAAACAAAATTATGATTTTAGAAAGTAATAAAGAGGCAATAAGATATCAAAGTGAGAACCAAATAGAATTCCATAAATGGAATAAGTGTGAGAGAATAAGATAATGATTGGAAAGAATAATAAAGGAATCAAATAACGAAAAATATACTTACAGATATATTTTATGAAAAGCTGTTTCATAGAATTTTTTTATGTTCCTTTATATGATATTTAAAGAAGCAAAATAATTTCCAATAACTGGTCCTAGCAATAAATTGTATCACCCTGTGAGTTACGTTACCTTTTCTAATTGTTAAGGGAAATGTATGGAGCATTTCGAATAATTCGAACTTACGGATTATTCGTTCGGAATCGAATATTAATATTAGATTCGAAGCTTAATTTCGAAAGTTCCAGAATTTTCGAAAAAGTGCGAATAATTTCGAATAACTCAAAGAGTTTCGAATATTTAATTTTATTTAGAATTAACTGCGATTTTTTTTATTATTCGCAAATTTTTTGAGTGTTTACTTTTTGAAAATGAATCGTTGAGTTTCAACAATTCCACCAGTAAATATGCTCACGCGCATGTGCGTAGGTATTCTATTCACAGATAAATTGGAAACAATAAAAAATCCAGATATATTTCAATAATCTTCTGAGTTATTGAAAATTTCTCAACCTATTCGAATTTTTTCGAACAATTCGACTTTTTTCGAATTATTTGTTGAATTTCGAATTATTCGAAAATTCAAATTATTCGATTGTAATCGAATCGAATATTAATATTCGATTCGATACTGATAAAGAATAACGAAAATAAATGCTTAAACATTTGCAGAAAAAATCTGTACGTGTGGTCGTTAGAGACAACTAAACTCATCAAAATCCTTG
>DWTU01000907.1:0-14795 GCA_018251515.1 Cecropterus confusis
CTGGCCGGGGATCGAACCCGGGACCCACTGCGTGTCAGACCGGTATGGTGACCGCTCCACCATGTGGGTCGTCAAAAACTTAAAACTTAAAACATAACGTTCATTCGTGAACATAAATGTCGTACTAACATTTTTTATTTTCTGTTATGGAGCTCAATTAATTTTTGTCTGTAACTTTATAAGGAGGTATGTTTTGTGTATCTCGATCATGTTTTCACAATTTTGTGGAGAGCTCGAGTTATAATATGTAGTTGAAGTTCACGTCACTTTTATTAAAATGGTTGTTTAACCGGTTCAGTCATAAATAGTGGATTCCTAGACGCGGGGTAAAAAACGATGTTTATTTAGGCGGTGACCTGCGGGACCAGATATAGAGGGCTGATTTTTAAACTAACAGAAATACAGTTTTCGATTGGATATTACAAATGTATATTTTTTTATAAAAAAAAAATTGTGCAAGTACGATTTTCAAATATATAAGTAAAGAATTCGTTTAGATAGACATAATATTCAATCGTGAAATTTAATTCTCAAATTTGATTTTGTATTTTTTTAAGATATTAATTTTAATTGGTATCAGGAATTTAGACTTTTATTATATGTATGGATGGTTGAACCAGGGATGTTATGGATATGAAATTTCGGATCTGGATACGAATATAGGAATAACATTATATCCGTCCGTAATTATTCGTTAGTTTCGGATAGTTTTGGTTATTTGTACAGATATTTTTAAGGAATTTTAAGCGTAAAATACAAATAGGTAATTTGGTTTCATTTCTATTTTATCTTTTTTTTTTATTGATCGGAGTAGCAAACGAGCATGCAGTCCACCTGATGGTAAGTGGTAACTGCCGCCCATGGACATCAGTAAGCGACTTCATATAGAACAGGAGTCTTATCTGAAGTCGACCACAGATGAGTTGCTGCTCTTGAGGACTAAGATGGTCGCCTAATGTATATGTGAGCCGGCAACGACACCCTTTCAACGAAACGCAGGAACTGCTTCACGCTAGAAATAGGTGTGGCAGTGGTACCTTCCCGGTCGAACTACACTGTTTCTACCACCTGTAAATCTTTCATATCGTTCATTATAACAATCAATCATTCATTTCGATTATATAATAACGCTTAATTTTAACTGTTATTTACTAAAACTAAAAAACATTTCTAGAAACATATCCGAAACTTTTAGGTACGGATACATTTTTATTTCGGATATCCGATATCGGTTACGGTTACGGAGCTCAATAACATCCCTAGTTTGAACATTGTACCTGGTACGAGAGGTGTCTTAATAAGTAGATACTATATTAATTATGTTAACAGGTATTGTTATAGAATACTTAATCTACCCCTACCCTTAGTAAAACAGAGCTTATTAAACCAGTGTATGTTTTCAAGCTTAAAACCGGGAAACGTTGCAGCGACATTTTGCGGTTAACTCCGGCAAAAATGTGGTAACCCAATATCCCAATATAAATAAAATGTGATTAACCTACTTTTAAACCCGATAGAATCATGTTAAGGATTAAATTGAGATTGCCTTTTGTGTTTCTTCATTATCGTTTCCTTCGAAGTACACTAGTCACAGCGTTTAGTAAGAATGTAAGAATATTGCTCTTGTCTGTCTCGAGATATGTTAGACCGCAAGCGGGATTATACAGATTGGAAAGTTTTGTGTCTTAGTACCGTATTAAATATCCATTATTTGATGCAACATCAGCATGGTGTAGAGAATATCCAGCCCCACAATGAAACCAACGAAAAATTATCAATAAAATAACTTATGTCTTAACAAATAAAACATAATAAAGCACAGTTACACAGGCTTGTCGTCTTCGTCGTTCAAAAATGAATCGAGCAGGAAAATTAAAGCTTCTACTCTTGTGTTGTATGCATGCTACTTTAATTATATAAAAAAGTTCATACCGAAGTATTTAGTCAATTTGTTTTTTCTTTAAACATTAAACAACTTTAATAACAACAACTTTAATAACGAAGTTTAAACTTATATCACCGAAACCATCAAGAATTTACAAAACAGCGTAAAGATCAATATCATTACAGTAAATATTTTTTACGCTTGGCCTACATAAATTAAATGTAAATTTTTGTAAGTCAAATAAAAATTATGAATGAGCATTACTCATTTGACGTCGCTTGCGCATACTGACGTTGCGTTCGGGTAACCTCGGGCGCGCTCGGCAAAGATCGGCGAAGAGGCAGTGACCTAGGCTAACGTTACTACTGACTCCGAGACGTGTTTAATTAGAACTAGCCGCTTCCCGTGGCTTTTCTTTGACGTTTAGTTTTAAAATAAGTTGGGACTGAAATCTAAATAAATCTGGAATGAACTAGAATGTTCTGTTCTGTCCTAGGTCTATAATTTTTCATGTAAGGAAATATTAATAACGATTTTTTGATCTGATAGAACAATTTAATATAACGACATTTATCTTTTTATAATGACAAAAATGATGACATTATAGTTTTATTAATGTTCGACCAGTTGTTGAAATATAACCATAATTAGGTATACATTTTCCATTTATGTTGAAATTTATAACGCAAGCTCTTAAACAGCTATCAAACAAGATAAAAATAAAAATAAAAACTGTAATAAACTAAAAAGGTAGTTAATTACACTTCGAAATACTTTTCTCATTTAAAATATTAAGACTTGATTTGCTACAATATGCAACAAAAAACGCATTTTCATTACATACAAAGCATGCAAATGTAATGTAATGTAAAGAAAATACAACACAAGAACAGAAAATCGGCCGGCGCGAGCGTTAGAATTCCTGATCGCAGTCTAAACAAGAATAATTTACTCCGTGAAAGTGCGCGGCCGTGACCGAGTGTATTGACCTGTGTTTCCGATGCTTCTATGTTGGCCTAGGTTAGGTTGGTGACGTGTACCGCCAACATAGCAAACGCAATTTAGATTATCTGTAATACACCAGTATTTGCACCACAGATATCATCTACAGACGTTTTGGCGCAATTTTACCCGGGAAATGCGTTATGAAAGTAAATGTAGATTATATACAGTTTTTGTCTATGGTTTGTGGGCAAAGTGATTCAACCTGTAAGTCCATGTATATATAGACTGCTAGAGGCATGTCTCCTTTTCAACTGACTGTCTGTTGGTGACTATAGATAATAGATAAATTCGGAAGGTGAAGCTGCCATTCTCCATAACCCTTAGGCGTATTATACTACATCCACGGCAAAAGAGTGGTGATACTTAAGACCTAGATAACACAGAAAAGATAATGATGCAAAAATAGGCAGTATACTCCCGGCGTTTAAAATTTTAAGGTAGAGCACTTACTCCTAAGGCCGTAACAACTATTGCAGCCTAATAACAGTAGTGTTAAGTGTTGGTGCCTTCTGGTTTGAAAAGTGTGGTAAGGGAAAAATATACGTTCCGAATAATTAGTCTTCAGGGGTAGCGGTGCACCTATGGTTGACCAGTAAGGTATCAAATCTTATATGAAATTAATAACAATCTCCATAATAAAATGAACCTTGTTTTATTTAGTGCTGACGTAACCTTAACTACTTATATTCGAAGATAATTCACATTTTATTTATACTGGATTGATTGTTTTTCTTTCATTTATAATTTATTCTATCATTTCCAATTTAATCGCTAAGTTACGAGTTAATACAGATTGTAGAGCCTGCGTCGTTTTAAAATTTAAACCACTATGCGGTTGTGGATTTAAACTAAAGTTCTTTCCTTTCTGATAAGATCTTTAAATGATATTGATATTTCATTTAAGATCATACAACGAGTAGAACATGTGCATAAGGTCAATATTACTAAAGATATTAAAATACAACCGAATTGTGGAAAATTAAGAAATTCTATCTAAAATTTCCGCGGTATACTTTTTGTTATTTGCCAAAATTATTGAATCACTCGTGTCATACACCTAGAAGTCAAATAAAATAAAAAGGCATGTATAAAATGTTACAATGCTACGTCTAAATTAAAAAATCGTACCAGAGTTCCGTAGAAAATTATGATTATTATTATTATGAATATAAATATTATTTGCTTATGCCTCTATGATGATGATGACACTGTAAATAAAATTAGAAAAGCACAGAATAATCTAGAAAGAGGAATTGTCTGTAATAGGTTACATGTAACTAAAGTATTTCGGCTAAAAACATACATGGAAGGATTTGATTCAATTTTTAATGCGTACCGTAATATTAGTCCTTATGTACAAACCAATAATTTACATTTTGCCTACTTCCATTTTAATTATCTAATAAAATAATCTTAAATCGTGCATGGATATAGTTCTTTAATATTTTTGAAGTGAAACTCCTTTGGAACCGTTGTGATTTGAAAATCGATGAAACAAAAGTGCAACACACACAAGATAAAGAAACACACACATAACGTATAGGATTAGGTCGATGAGAAGAGAATGAGATAGAATACATTACACAATATTTTATATTAAAATGAGATATATACTATAATATAAAATATTTTTTAAGCTTGGTAAAAATAATAAACCTGACATCTATTCTAACTCTTGATACTCTATATCCATCTCAATCTCTTGTAGGCTACTTTTCAGAAGCTTCACTTCTGCAGTGTGTGATTAGTGTGTGTGCTTTTTTTCGTAAGTAAAAGTGTCGAATATATTTATCCCAATCCGAGAGAGAAAAACAATATGACTTGTCTACAGTTACTATAATTATTTTCACAAGTGACATAGTAATTTTATTCCATGTGCCCATAAAATGTAGCATTAGAATATCATAGGCGCAATAGACCTGTCTCAGAGACGGCCTTCGAGACGGCAATTGAAATCTTTAGACACATCTCATACTTCGAAGATAAGCTTTGGATTATAAATATTATTTGATTTAAGGCCAAATGCCATCGTCATCGTCATCCATGGTCAGATAATCTGATTCATAACATCTTCCTAATATTCTTTACGACATATGAAATCGACTAATCTGTATCAACTCAGTAGATCATACAGGAGCCTATCTCATTCTACGAGGATACAATGCCTAGGAGTGTGACAAAAATGGTCGATCATGATGATCTACATCTTCAATTCTACACATAATCAAAACATATTTTAAAAATGCACGGCGCCATCTAATGAGACACCTAATGAAGCAGAAAAGTTGAAACACATTGAGCCCGCATGGCGTCCACACGGTTTTATCGAGTTTAATAAAACTTTGCAGTTAATATTATAATGGTTTAATATTTTCTAATTATTGGGTTGCGTACGAAAATGTTAATAATGATAAAATTTTTAATGAGTGAATTATTTTTTAAAACGAATTGGTATTTTGTTAGATTTTAAAGTTTATATAATATTTGTTATCATATAAATGGATTATGAAATAAGCTTTAGATGTCATATAATCAACCACATATAAAATAAATCTGATAACCATTAGGTTGCAATTGTCTTACAGATTAGTGTGAACGTAGGTTTGTTGGTTGGGTTAGGTTAGGTTATATTTCGTACAATATTATGTTAAAACATATTTTCATCTAAGATATTTAATAGTGGATAGTTGAACTACATCCTAATTAGCGGTTAAATACAATTAATTAACCAGGAGGACACTAAAAGAAAGCGTTTATCATTTTCTTACGACATAAATATTTTATTTTGGTGACTGTGATTATTTTTATTTCCAATTAGAATTATAATTCATAATACTCAATATTTAATGCTAATAGACTTACAAAAAGACAAAAAAAATAAGGTTATCAGTTTTCATTTTTATCTGTAACTTTGGCGGTAAGAAAGCATAGAATATAAAAAAAAAACTTACGGCTTCCCTCCGAGTAGGTAGTGACGTCAGCACACGTGCGCGCGCGGCGTCAGGCACCGCGGTATGACGTGTGCGGCGGGACGGAGTCGGGACTAATAGAAGTGCTTTTCGAATTAGAATTAAAAAAAAATTATAGTTGATTTTTTTTTAATAGTGGGCTAGTCCGATTAGACGTTTAGTGTTGAAATAAGTTTTTGAACGGTGCCTGTGGGGTGGTTCGCGGCGTGCGGGACGCGCGAGGTCTCGAGCCGCACTGCGCATGCGCGCGTTGTTCACCAGAGAAATTACGTCAGCGCCGCGCGCGCACCCCTTTCTTTTTTTTCCGTAATTAATTTCTTGCAAGATTTCGGCGCAGTTTTTGTAGTATGTCGGGCCGCCGGTGAAAATAGGCTTCTTCATCGCATTATTACCTGATGACACATTAAGAATGCTCTTGCCTTATGTATAACATTTTTTGTTTTTGGCCTCGTAATGGAGTTAGACTGCTATTTGACATTCTTAAGCCTTTCAGACGCCATTTCTTAGAAGAAGTTAATCGAATTCCATTTAACATGTCTATTTGTGTTAGAATTCTCCAAACAACCCTGTTGAGTAAATATACTCAAACAAATTAATAATGAACATATCAAAATACCAATAAGATAATCCAGCCAGTTCGCAAGTACCGTTGATCCCGCTAAATAAGAAATCGCAACAAGATTCCTCTAAGAGCAGAAATTCTAATACATTTTTCATATTTCCAACATGGATGCCGCCTTTCCCGCAGACGGTCCCGGTTACCTGCGCCTGCGCCACACACCAACCTACACACGCACACAGCCGCGCACGCACACACGCACCGCACTCGGGAGACGTGACACAGACGCGGGCTCCTAATGCCGCGGTGAATTTGAAAACAGAGAGGCGCTAGTGAGATTTTTATGCACTTTCAGTTATTTATTGTTGGCATGTAGTTCAGAAATATATTTAATGCAATGCCAAAATCAAAAATACTGTAACCTAAATTATTTTTATAATATAAACGCTTTCTACACTCATAGCCCCACACGAGGGTTTTCTCCTGTGTCGTGGGTGCCATGGACACATAGACGAATACACAAACACCCAGACCCAGAACAGAAATCTAAACTCATCATTTGGATGTTTGTCTGGCCAGGGCTCGAACTCGGAACCCACTGCGTGTCAGAACGGTATTGTGACCGCTCCGCCACGCGGGTCGTCACTACTATCGGCTAATATTTTCTTACTGTTAAGTTGCTTGAGCAACTTTTGTTTAAGTCCATATTCTTGTTTGACCGACCGACGAGCGGATTAAGTTTGTATTTATTTGAAAATCTATCACCGGTCGATTGTAGCTGCGTCTGTGAATATCTAAATGAAGGTAAACAAATTTTGCGAGCTCGTCTCGTCATTCTTATCCAATACTTAATCTCCAATACCAATTGACCATCCACGATTGGCTAGGCTGACGTCGTCCATGACTTTTCAACTAAGTTTAACATACGTCCCATCTAGACTCCGATAAAATTTAGGTGCATCGTGATTATGATCTAACTGATGAAACACCATCTTGCCGTGACAGTCAAAACGAATCTTCGCTTCACACTTGTGAGAGAACTTCTGACTGCAATTCCAGTACCTACTGTCGCGCGTGGTCTGCGCAAAGGTGTAGTTTTGAATGTACAGCAATGGCTTCTTAGACCTCGAGGTTAATATAAATTCGTATTTTATTTCTGTATTAAAAAAATAAAAATACTCATTAGTAAATAACTAATTATCTTCACGTTCACGTTAGTAACTTAAATGTTTCATTGCACACTTACAATAATTTAAGTAATTGTGATCATAATATGGGTGTGTGAATAGTAAAAATATACATTAAAAAAATAGTAAATGAGGTTTCATTAAACATTACTTTTTTATTAGCATATTTAGCTGGATACATTGCTGTATCATTAATACTTTTACCCGCTTTGCATAAACTATAGCGGTCTGTGACTATCGCGAAGATCCCTAAGCACTTAAGCCAAAAATACTGACTTCAGAAAATACGAAATCCTCAGAAATACTCTTATCTTTGGTGGTTTTTCTAAAGTGACTGTAGAGTATTAAATTTTTGGAGTTTAAAATTTTACATATCTCACTATTGGAATCCACAGTTTAAAAAATAGGAAATATACGTGCGCCCTAAACAAGTTAAACTTCTATAATGTGATTAGAATTATAAAAGAATATGGACAGTGTGCAAATTTACAACTTTATTAGTTTTACATTTTCACTAACAAAAACACACACAAGTATACGTACCTAGTACGTGTATGTACCTAGTAAATTAAATAATTAATAAACAAACAAATTAATAACAATCAACACCAACAATTTCTAGATTAAGATGTTCCGCTATAATCCGCTCCGTTAAAATAACATTATGAATAAAAATGTATTTAGTATGAATTAAAAAATATGACCAAAAATGTATATACAATTTAAATTAAATACTTTTAATAACTCATAAAAATATAACTACACTAACATTGGCAAATAATGATATATAAAATAATAACAAATCGGTTTCTACTTAACATTGGCCAATTAATTATTAATCTTGATATAGGTTCCATTGTTGCTCTTGTAGAACTTAGGCGGATTATGATTATGGTTTAAATTATGGTAAACCAGATTCCCCCGGGAATCGAAGCGAACCTTCGCTTCGCACTTCAGAGCGGTTTTTTGACTGCAATTCCAGTATCTACCGTCGCTGGTTGTCTGACCAAAGGTGTACTCCCTGATATAGAGTAATGGTTTCTTGTACCTCGAGGTTTCTATAAACTCGTATTTCACTTCTGAAGTTTTAAAAATGTTCATTAGTTGAATTGTTATTAAACTACATCTTATATTGCCATTTTTTAATAATACTTATACATGACATAATTATGTAGTATAATAATCATTGCTTAAAAATATTGGGCTTAGTATCTATGTTTGAATTTTAATTTCTTGACCGCTAATAGATAGCATTGTAATTTCTTTAATATTGTGGTTTTATTTTAAAGATAAAGATGAAAAGGATACAAGAGTTAGTATAATATGTAGTAGATTTATTTATTGAAAATCAATTTACTTAAGAATCATGATTACTTTTGTAATTTTCTACATAATCTTTTAATAATTGTAAAAATATCATTTATTTGATGTAAAGTAAGATAAGGTTTATTTATTTTATAGATATTTCATGTTAAGATTGCGCAAAAATTGGATAAATAAAGTTGGTATGATTATATTATTCTTTTGAATACCCCACATTTTATTATGAACTTCATCACTATATAATGAAACATATAATTATCTCTGTCGGTCGGTCTCTACAATTTTACCAACCTGGTAGTTATGGAATATTAAATAGAAAATCATGTTATTATATTCATATCATATTTTCAACTAGCATATAGGTATTGTGGGTTGTATTTTTTGTACTGCTTGCAAACCAGGGTTTACACTGCCCATGTAAGTATTACATCTGTACATTTTTTTAATTTTTTATTACTTAAGAAATTTTGGACATGTAATAATTAACTTTTTTATTTTATTACTGTTTACAGATCTTTCCTTTAATAGAGTTACGAAGATGAAAGAGGACTTTAATGCAAAACTCAACAAGCTATTGTCTCGGAAAAAAACGAATAGCACATATTTTATGACTCCGGAAAGATATGAAGATTTAATACGGCAATTGAAGGAATTGGAAGTGAAGCCTAATAAAACTTTTGATGACTACTGTATGTTAATGAATTATGACATTATTAAAATAAATAAGCAAGAAAGATTGAGGCGAAAGGATAGTAGTAATCATTGTGTACAATTTTATATATCAACAGATGAAATGTTTGGTGTATTACACACTATTCATATATTGTTCAAACACGCGAACTTAGATGTTATGGAAAAAGAAATTAAAGTGAAATATTGTAACGTGTCCAAAGAAGTTATAAAGATGTATTTAGCTTGTTGTACAGTTTGTTTAAATAATAGGAACTAGTTTACAATAAGGTATAATTATTAGACTATTATTTGCAAAAAAGAGTACAAGTTATTTGGTAGATACAATTATTTATGTTGTAAATAAAGGGTCAATAGTCATTTTAATTACTTTTTAATTAAACATCTTTTTCCTTACATTTATATTTCCTACTTTATATATTTTATTTATATTTCAAAATTACATGTATGATTTCAGTAAATGCAATTGCATATTTTTTTTATATTTCACCCCTATTCTTTATTTATAACCCTGTTTTAAAAGCTCAATTCATTTGTTTTTTTTTATTTATTTTTTATATATTTTTACTTATTTTATTTTGTTATTTATGAATTTGAAGCAGCGCATACAGTCCACTTACTGTAAAGTGGTTATTGCCGCCTGTAAACATTTTAACTATCTCTAACTAAAACTGAAATTCTACCTGTCACAGATGCTTGTCCTATGGACTACGATATAATGTTTCAAAAATTGAACCAAGGATGGGTTATTGGTGGTGCCTGAGCAGGCAAAAGGCAAAGTCATTTAGCACATTAAAATTAAATTTGACCATGACTTGACGAATTTAAGTAAAACGTAACTATAAAAGGACATAAAGAACTTTATATCTAAACTTATACATGTCACAGTACAGTAAAAACGTAAACTTAACTATACTCAAATCTTCTGTATACTAAAATCTCAAAACGTCTCATCAAACGCCCGTTTTCAGTGAGATTCATGAGATCGCAAGACGGCAAGATCCTAATGAAGCTAGGCGACTTCACCTTCACGAAGTTCCTCTGCTACGGCAACAAGTGGTCGTGGTATTGCTACACCCACAACGAGTATGGCTGCCAGGCGAGGATCTACACGGAAGAGGACCTGCTGGTCTTCGCGAGGAATCATCACAACCACCCGCCCACCGAGTTCTTCGTTTGACGCATGCTTCGTCCTTAGAACATGAAGAATATGAAGAAGCGTGCTAATTCTCAGAGTTAAACGAAATCAAGGCCACAACTGAAATAATCAAGTTATTGCTATAAATTGATCCTCCACGTCAAGTCTAAAACTATGATTTTATTCCTACATTCAATTGTATTCAAGTGGAATAATCATAAAACCTACAGATACAAATCGTGTTGCGTTTAACCTTTAATACTGAATTGAAAAGGCGCGCTCTCTGAATATTTTATATCTTCTAAGGACCTTCTAGGATGAATTTGAGCTAGTGTTAGTGATATATATTTCACTAATTTTTAATCACTACTCAAAAAAATGTTACAAATATTGATCTAGGTGATCTCTAGTGCTCTGTATAAAATCATATAAGGTTTAAACTAATGTAAGCTGTTATATC
Organism: Cecropterus confusis; assembly: GCA_018251515.1. Lineage (NCBI taxonomy): Eukaryota > Metazoa > Arthropoda > Insecta > Lepidoptera > Hesperiidae > Cecropterus > Cecropterus confusis. The sequence goes on from DWTU01000907.1 coordinate 11,217, forward strand.
ATTAACGCATATGGGTAATGTAATGACTTCTCGCCAGTTGTTTCCCGTAGAAAATAATGTTTTACGAATTTTATTATGATACTCAGTCTTCTAATAAATTTAAGAATGATCAATGTGCTCCGGGCTTTGATAGTTAGTTTTTAACTAATGTATCTTCCAATGCAAGTCAGTTATATCATAGTTTTATTATTATTATGGAACTTGATTAAGTCATTTATAATATTTTTTAGCTTTGGACATTTTTAATGAATGAATGCAATGACGATGGACGCAATAATATTGCATGAGAAAGAATGCAAACATATAATATTTCTTATTTAAATAAATATTAAGCACTCGTTTAGATGAAAGATTCCGACTTTAATAAATCTGTAAATATTTCTTTATCATCATCTTATCTTATCACTCAACTTTAAAATATGGAATATTCAACAATATCAATCGTAGAGAATGTAGTATATTATATAAACTTCTTTAAGCTGTAAATATTTCTCTAAAATCAATTATTTTGTCACATAACTTAAATAATAATTGGTTATTCAACAATAGGAATGTTTAGAAAATTTTAAACATAAATTTTCATAGAATCTCTAAATATCTCTTTATCATTAAGTATATTATCACTTGACTTAAAAATATCTATATTCAATAATATCAATCGTAGACAATTTAGTATATAAAATTTTTAAACCTTTAAATATTTCTCTATCATCAATTATATTATCTTATTATCTTACCTTTAAAAATATTAATATTCAATAATATCAATCGTAGACAATTTAGTACATAAGATTTTTTAAACCTTTAAATATTTCTCTATCATCAATTATATTATCTCATCTTAATTATATCAATATTCAATAATATCAATCGTGGACAATTTAGTAAATAAGATTTTTTAAACCTTTAAACATTTCTCTATCATCAATTATATTATCACTTAACTTCAATGTATTCAATATTCAATAATATACATCATAGACAATTTAGTACACAAATTTTTGAACGTCTATTTCTCTATCATCAGTTATATTATCACTATAACTATACTATACTATCATTTAACTTAAAAAATATCGAATATTTAACAATTATCATTCGTTGCGAATATTTATATAGAACATTTTTGTAAAAAAAAGATAAAAAAAGAGAGACAATATGTTGATGCCGAGTCAATTTCGGCAAAATAAAAAAAGTTTGGAATAATTCTATCTGTTGAATCAATATGGTGTAATTCCATGCCGTTTTACTATTTTTTAATGTATTAAAACATAAATGGTTCACCAGAATGACTTCTCTACAAATAAAAATAACATCTTATCTTTGTGAAATCGGAAAGCGAGAATAAATACATTTTTTTGAACAATCGATATCGATTTTATCGCGACTCGAAGAACATATATAATAAATTTGAAATGGGTATCCATTGATTTTTTAAATTTGTGTCCACTTTGGGATTTTATGTATTTGGTACATGCATAGGTACTTATATACATATATAAAGCAACAGTGCTTTAGGTGTGATAAGAACAAAGTAAATATGATCTCTTATATTTGAATCTCTTGCCTTTAATATGTATAATTAGTTTTTATTGTTATAACTATTAGTACAAGAATATAGTTGGTTATCAGTATTAACGCATTTGTGTTCAAATACTCTCTTTTGAAATAAATATTTTATTTTTATTTCAGTTCGGTTTTTTTTTTGATAATTAATTACAATTTTACGAGATGTAGATGTATTTGCACATGTAGATTATTGGAAATAAAATCACAATAAATTCAACTTCATTAATGGAACTCTAGTTTTTTTTGGGAATTAGTTTAATCCAAGTCTCACAGCGGCCAAGTAGAATCGACAAATTTGTACATATTATAAAAATATGTAAGACCAAAAATCCAAATATCAGCCGTGTACACATCATTGCAGCAGATTAGTGTTAACCCATTTTTGCGAGAATTTACTTTAATGAAAATGTGATCTAAAATTTATGAGATGGATTAAATATAGTATTAATTTTATCCGTTGCAGTAATAATATTAATATTTCAATTCAATTTGCCTTTAATCTTTTCATAATCACTGACTTATCAATGTTTTTGTTACTTTAGGGTTACTGTTGATTTCATTTGATTTGTTTATCACTAATCAAGCGTTATCCTTACAGACAAAGCTTACTTCATACAGTCGCTGAGAGGGAAGCCTCTTATCATGTACAACAACTATACGTTCTGCAAGCACTCCGTTCGTAACGGCATCGTCCGGTGGACATGTTCCACCCACTCCTACAAGTGTTGCAAGGCCATCGTGAAAACTGCTGGCGAGAACATCGTGGAGGCGAAGGGCTACCACAACCACGACGCTTCGGAATTGTTGATCAACCGCTCCAGCGCGAACTGGCGACCGCATGTCGCTGGACAGATTTGGCCGGTCAACTAGTCTGCAAATTACCGTAGACCAAGAGGAAGGCAAAGCATACGGTTAACGAGATTAAATATAGAGCTATAGAGGGGACACTGACAAGATTTTTAGACACAAACTTTTTGCCGCTTCACTCTGTATCAAACTCAGATTTATTATTATTGAATAGCCAGTGGATGGCACTCCCTCTCCTGGTCCAGTCCAATCTATTGCTTCTATATAGTAGAAGGTGTTCACATTATATTGAAGCACAATTTGGGCTTATGCGAGTTACTTTGACCGCCTCATTAAGGGTCGACAATGTGACGTAGGTTAAAGTTCACCTGTTCACGCATAAAAAAAACGTGTGAACTTATATAAGTTCACACGTATTTTTTGTATATGAACTTGTGAACCGACAAATATATTAAACATAAAAATTTGTATAAATTCACAAAATCAAATATAAAAATTTATGTGTGAACTTGTGAACTTTAAACTTTTAAATCGTGTCAAACAATTAAATTCGTACAAATCCGTACATGATGTCAATCTTTGGCCGAGTACAACAATTTGTAACTACATAAACTGTCACAATTTTGGCAAGCTTCAATATTTTGTTCGAAAAGCGCAGTCAGCTATTTTGGTATAAGGTTGCCAATATGTAACTGTATTAATAGTTTTCATATCAACGGACAAACGAACAAAATGTAGGTAACGTAGAAAATTTAGCAAATAAGTGTGTATAGTTGTTTTAAGAGGTTTTTTAATTACGTTTGCGAATAGTTTTTGCTAATCATAACCAGATCCTATTGTTTGGAATTAGTCAGGGTTTTTGATGATTTTGCATTAACAAATTGTTTAAGTGAAGTTTTATTTAACTAAAGTAGGTAGAATTTAGCGAATTTATTTATGAAAAATGTAAATGTTCTCATAGGTTTAGGAAAATCTGTAGAACTCTCGGTAGGTAGAGATGGGATTAACTTGGGCGGCATTCTGTTTAACCGACTTCCCAAAGGTAAGATGTTATCTTTTCGTCATGAATATATTTTCTACTTTATCAGAATTTATTATCCATCTCCACAGAGGGAGTAACCATTTATTTAAATGTGTTATTTTTTTTGTTAGTACTTGAATCATTTTTATTAAGACTCACAATAGCATTGATGGTAAATGAAT
>DWTU01000908.1:0-14791 GCA_018251515.1 Cecropterus confusis
GTCCATATATCGCGCACTATACTTAATGCAAATTTATGACTTGTATGATTTTCTCATTGATGTCATTCTCTGAATGAGACGAGATTCTCAGAATAGTGTACTTCTCATACGAGAAGCATCAACTTTCCAAATAAAAAGAGAATCAAAAAATTGGTTGAAAGTTTACGAAAAAAAAAAACAAATTTAGAACCTCCTCCTGTTTTTAATGTCGGTTCAAAATATTTAAATAAGTTTATTTCCGTCCACCGTTTTGTTGTTAATTTAAGTCATGTTTCACCTTAGTGACATAGAAATCGGTTATTTTTTATATGTTCGTTTAATGTAACAGCTGTTTCAAATTAATTTATACATAACCTTGGTTTAGGTATAAGTGGCTTTTGGCCATATTGAATATTTTTCCATATTTTAAAGGTAATTAACTTAAATCATAATTTATTTTACGAAACTCACTTAATATTAAAAGAAAACAATTTTTATCCCAGAAGTATCTTAATAACGTCTGTTTACGAAATATGCTTATTATCTGAAAGTTACAAATAACATTGTTAAACATTATTTTGCAACTTGATCTACCCTCAGGCGTTCGAATTGTAGGACGAAATATAGCAACATTGTTCATCCCAAAACAAGGTTTTCCTAATAACCAAGTAGTTTCATTGATGAAAGTTAAACGATAAGCGAAGAATTGATGACCCGCGTGGCGAAGCTTCACCATACCGGTCTGTCAAGCAATTGGTTTCGAGTTTCCCGGATTGATAGAAATTTCAATAATGAATTTAGATTTCCATTTTTGATCTGGGTATTTATGTATTCGTTGGGTCCATTACATCCACGACACAGTTGATTATCTAAGCGTGGGACTATGAGTGTAATATTTATTAGTATTAATAATATCTGACTAAGAGTTATATATTATTTACCCATTTTTGTGATTTAAGTTATAAGTTGCATGATCCGTATTTAGTTAGTATCTGCAATCGGTGTATGGATATTATGCAACCTACTTATATTTATCCAAAAAGTTCGCTCAAACAACTAGTATATGATTCAGACAAGTTTTATTTTTATAGAATTTTCTTATAAATAATAATTCCTTCTTTCCGTATTTCTGATTGGCCGAAATACTGAATTTAATAAAATGGTTATAATCCAAAAATATTGACTCAAGTTCTGTCATTACACTGCAATACAGTCAGATCCATTACTCGGCTGTCGGCAATACGGTATATTATTTATTTTTATTATTTGTGGTGGTCATGGGACCTGCCGGGAGAAGTGAAAGTGCAGCAGGCCGACCGGTAGCCAAACATTGTGCACAGAAGACCGAGGTATTTATGTATATTTTCACCTGTTCCTATTGCTACCAGCACGCAGGGATTTAAATTTGTTTTTAATATCATACAACAACAATACACTGTACTGTACCCAACGAATTAGAAAATGCGATGGAAAATACAATTTTAAAATACAAAAGATGGCTTATCGTTAATCAGCGACTTCTTCTATACAACCTTAATGAACCATAACTTACCATGTATCCACCACGGCGTTGAACTAAAGCTTGGGAGATTGTAATTCAAACTGAGTTAGCGTTGAAACGGCTACAGATAATTCCACATTCGGTATAAAAAATACAAAATAGCAACTGTACGGGCGATGTATTAAAATGAGTCGCAATCGTATAAATTGCGGTCCGGACCACCCATTGCAGGTGAATCAGTGGGGTTCCGTCGATTTGTGGTCGAATAAAAATAAAATATTGTACCTATTGATATTATTTTGACAAAACATATATGACTAACTTCAGCGGCTCCGTCCGCTTCGGCCACGTTTACCACGGTAGTCGAAATAAGTAACTATGTGCCAAATATCCGCAAAATCTGACTAATGCTTTCTGAGTAATCTAATAATACCTACATCCTCATCCTCGTGAGTACGCGTCACAGGCATATGAAAAGGAATGTATAAATAATTTAACAATTGTATTATTAGTATTTTTTATATCAACCCTAGATAAGATCAAAGTATCACGTAAGGTTAGCCATAGATGCGTAGCTTCCCCTGAGGACTAAGACGGAATGCCTCGGAAAAGTATGTCTTCCTTACCACATCCTTCAGACCTTCTGGTTTGAAGGGTTTGGTGTGTTCTCACAGCAGCGCATAATACTGCTGTTATGAGGTAGAAATAGGTGTGGAGGTGATGCTTGCGGAGTGGAATAACAAAGAATTCTACATTAAAGAAACCTTAAATGTTTAAATTTTAATAAAGCAATTTCATATAGTGTCAGTTTAAGCAAGCAAGCCAGTTTATAACTCTACCCGTAACATATATATTATCATCCAATTAAAAGAACTCTAAACATTGGAAGATAAAACGAGATAATGATTCAATACGATTTCATACTCAAATCGGATAGATAACTAAGCAAAATGAGTTCATCACATCACTAACAGTTACCATTGACGTTCCGTATTAAACAATATGTCATGTGTTGGTTGCGTTCACATGTTTTTAATTTGATTGTATCTTTTAGTGCTTTACTTATTCTGACAATCGTATACAATTTAAAACATATTTTTTATTGAAAATTGCATTCGCACAAAACCTAAAGAAATATTTGAAAAATATAGATAACCATCAAGATCAATGACAGCCTGTCACTGTCTTTGACAGGTGTAAATTATTAAAAGGCTATTCGAGATTTTAGGTTATACTGTAAAGTTTTATTTACTTTTATTAAATAATATATTTATTGTGCATGAAAAAAGGAGGGCGCTGTCCTTGATATAGAAACTACAAAATGGCATCTTCTAATAGATGTAATTACCATACGTTTTAGTTACATATTTTGGAGGCATAGAATTATAAATGCAGGAAAAATTTTGTTTCTCGTTTCAGTATTGCAGACATTGTCTCCTGTGGTCATAGCTAAGCGGTTTCGTGGTAAAATTAACATTCAGAAACCACGTAAGCCACATTACCATCGTCAGTTGCTCCTCGATATAACGAAACCAGTGTACGGTCCTCCCAAACATGCACTACCAGATTTCGTCCTCTGTGACAGGGGAGAGAAGAGACTTAGGCCCGAAATCGATAACCCGTTCGAAAGAATACTGGCTAAGGAATGCCTAGATTGGTTTAATACTTCCAAAATGGTGGTGTTCATTCACGTTAACTCTATCTCCATGGAGGAGAAAACACCAATATTTGCTGCGTTAAAGAAGAATGATATGCATTTGAGGATGTACGGGAAGAAAATTGTGAGTATGGCGACTAAAGGCACACGCTATGAGGCCGTCAACCACTTGTTCACTTCTCACCAAAATATTATTTTTGGTCAGCCACAGTCTGCAGATAAGATGTTCAAGATTCTTAAGAAAACTCCTCAACTTGTTGTCATGGGTTAGTATGAGTACTTCATTTTCATATTTTTCTTTACAGTTTATTTCGAAAATATTTGTAATAGTTTGGAACGGACAATTGATTTTGAGTAAAATATGTTAGGAATTTTTATAATGCTAAAATACAGTCTTCAAAACACCCAAACGTTTTTAAGATATATAAAATTATATGTTGAATATTTGTTACTAGTTTTTATGCTTATTATTACTTTCATGTTATTTTTATGTTTATATTTGTTATAATTTTTAATTCACTATCAAAATTTATTCATTGGATTTAAAGCAACTTATTAAATGTAAGTTTTGTTCTAATATAATATCTTTAAAATTATTTATTTTCAGCTGGAATTATACAAGATAGACTCATGTCCAAAAATGAGCTTGTGGAGTTTAGTAAGATGCCCAGTTTGGAAGTAGCAAGGAGCCAGTTGTGCCAGGTCCTTCAAAGTGCTGGATCAACAATTGTTCAGCAACTCAATCAAAACCAACAAATACTTGTGTCACACCTTGACAAGCACGTGGAAATACAAAGCACACCAAAAACAGATGCTGCCAATGAGAATAATTAGAAATGTATAATTTAAGTATATAGTCAAATTAAGCAATTACATGAATAGATAATTAATAATATCTTTTATTTAGTGCTCAGTTTTGGGATAAAAATTTAGCAATGAACTAGTTTATGAAATCCCATAAGTGCAGTAATGGTAATTTTTGATAAGTATCTGTTTCGGTATAATCTGTTATAATTGTATCCAAATTGTAATTCTGATATGTTTATGTAGATTGTTTCAGTGGTGTTATTTCATTTTAAAAGAGTATTAGAGACTGTACTGCTTATACATAAGATTTTTATAAAGATAAGCCAATAGTCGCCACCCAGGTGTGGGTGTTTGAGACCGCAGTGGGTGTTGATGTTAGAAAGGAAGATGCTATTGCATATCTTTTGGATTTTGTTGCTTAATTGCGTCCTATGACCTCTACGTGATGAGAGAATTGTAGCTATTCAAAACTGATACGACACAGTATAGAAAATTGTGTGTCAACGTCTCTATTACATACGTTTTCTACACTCATAGCCCCACACTAGGTTGTTCTCCTGCGTCCTGGGTACCATGGATACACGAAGGTGATACACGAAACACAATACACAAACACCCAGATCCAGAACAGAATCTAAAGTCATCATTCAGATCTCTGTGTGGCCGGCGATCTAACCCGGAAAACACTGCGTGTAGACCAGTATGACCAATGACCGCTCCGAGATGCGGGTCGTCACTATCATTTTATTATTATTTTTTTATAAAATAATAGGGGTTTATTACGTTTTGTGTTAAATTTATTCCATTTTTGTGTTTTATTTCAAATGTAAGCTTTCTCGATTAAGCGCTTCCTCACAAAAATACCGCATTAAAATTGATCTACCACCAATACATCTCTAGAGGTATTTGAACTAACTCTAGGCTGAAATTGGATAATCTAGAATTTAAATCATAATATCAGATTAATAAAAAAATCGTAACCGTTATACGGTTTTGCAGGCGCACTTGTTTACCCTAAATTCCCGGGCCCTTAAATTTACAATTATACGAGTTTGTGTCTATACGAGTACAAGAACATTGTAATAAGGTGGTAAACCTTAGAGATTCTTTGTGAATGTATGAAGGTTATATAAAATTGCGTCCAAATATTGTCTGAATAATTTTACCAACTAAAACGTAATATAAGCAAATCATGTCACTGAAAGTTGATTTATTTTTTCGATACATATTAAGTAAGGCTGAGATTGGTTCAGAATGATGGCAATGTTAGGCTTATCGGAAATAACATTACCTAATTCTTATAGAATATCTCAAAAAAAAAAAAGAAAACAACACACGACAAGTCCCTAAAATATGTTAAAATATATAAATATTTAAAGTGTGTCTATAATAAGCAAATCGTACAAAATCATTATTATATGTTATTATTAAACCGAATAATATCGAAAATCGAAAAAAAGTCGCTTTCTACTACACTCATAGCCCCACACTAGGATTTTATCCTGTGTCGTGGGTGCCATCGACATACAAAGACGAATACACAAACACAGACCCAGAACAGAAACCTAAACTCATCATTCAGATGTCTGTCTGGCCGGAGTTCGAAACTGGGACCCACTGCGTGTCAGTCCGATATGGTGACCGCTCCACCACGTGGGTCGTCATACGAGAAGTTAGGGTATTTGACGTTTCTAACATAAGAATTGCTGCTTGGCTGTGATCTATTTAAAAATCTGATAAAATGTGCTCACTGCTTATATTATGTAAATTATTTATTTATCATATCTGTTATCAAGGTAATTTTAGTAACAAACACAATGTTTATTAACTTCATCAAGTTGTTTAATAGTTCACGTCAATTAACGTAGGTATCTCCTTTAAAATACACTGTGATAAGTATTATACATAAAGTTAGGACTCGCTATAACATAATATATATTTCTAAATATAATGTTTCAAAACCTAATGAATACCAACTTTACACTAATATCAACAATTATCTTTGGTTTGCTTACCTAAGCACTAACGCATGTACAACCATAAGTGAGCGTAGTAGAGATCAATAAACTTAGTATCAATAAGGTCATTAATGTGTGTTGATTAATAAACTTGAGCAAGATCGGCTTATTTTAGTGTAGTTACTTGACACCATGTCGACTTCACGATTCCCACGAGGTAACGTATCGAAGTTAAGGTAGTTAGGCCTTTGTTATCAAACGTTTTCAAGGCGCAGTAAGGCGACTGGAAGCACTGGCCAGGGCGGTGAGGGCGACGGCTGCTTCAACCTCGTCCCGGTCGTGACGTAACGTCACCGCTAATCGTTGTACCTTTGCTTCCACTTTGCGCCGTCTGCCTTCCGCCCACCAAGAGTAGTTAGTCTCGCTGGGCTGGAACCGTGCTGCACTCTCCAACCACTTGCTAAGCAGTAGAGGGCTTGTGATGTTTTTAGATATTCCATGATTCTCTTGCCTGTGATCGACTTCGTTAGAGTTATTGTTGAAGCTCTCGAATTTTTCGACTGATGCGGAAGATGTGTCTGTGTCATCGTGTCTGCACTCCGTTCTGGATTCAGGACTGTCAAGCCTTATTTCAGAGTCAAGGGGTTCATGTTCTGGACTGACAGGTTCTGCTTCACTCCATATGCTGTCGTCGGAACAGATACTGAACTGTTCGACGTTACCTTGCGCACGGTCATTGTAGGTGCGAATCAGATGACCCCATGTTGGTTGGTTGCGGTCTGCGTTGACGTTTTTGAGTTTTCTGCGCCAATTAGCAAACCAGTTGCAAATCTGGAAATCATAGATACGTTAACTAATAATGAAAAAACTAATGATAAGTTAGGAGCGCCTAAGAGGTAAATCAAATTCCTACTTTGGCTCTAAAGTGAAAAGTTTGAAAATCCTCAGATATTTATTTTTAAAATTTGCTTAAACATTTAAGAAACGTTTAGAATTGAGTCTCTTTTAAACTTAGGTAATCTAGAGATACGTTTAACAAACAGTAAACGACAGTTGTTTAACGAAGCTGTGACAAAAATAGTGCCTATTTATGTACAAATAGCAATTCTTGGCATTAATCCAATTAGGTTGCTTGTAAGCACGAAAGTGTTACTTAGGGACTGGATTACAATAAATCAAATAAAAGGTTTCTGATTTCAGATTACGGCTAAAAATATATCACTTGACACTTACTTGAATGTACGTGAGTCCTGTTTCGCGCGACAGGTATTTTTTTTCTTCTCGATTGGGATAAGGATTGTCTCTTCGCCGCACAAGCCAATCCTTCAAATACCGTTTTATTTCTGGCGTGAACAGCCTCTTCTGCGGACGTTGTCCGGCCACCAAGCTTCTCCTGTAATTCGAGAAATTATTTTCAATTATATTTACACTCAAGTGCTAGTAACTTAACTCATATATCACGAAACATTGAACGCGTCTTATACGTAGATGTAGGCATAACGTTCCAGTCTTGTAAAAGCTGCGACAAAGGACGTTAATGTTCCTTGATATTTGAGTGACGCACAAAGACAATATAATGACTGAAAGTAATGAGTCATGTTCACGTACCTAGTGTATCTTCTGTTCCTTACAGGCCTCAGGGATTTGCCACTGTCTTCCTTGGCGAGCGTTCCGTCCATGTTTTCAGTCTTTTGCTCGCAGGTTCTTTGAATAAGAGTCATCGGACTTTGAATTTCGAATAAGTAATTTATTTAAAAACACTGATGTGAACAGATCAGAAAACTCCTGTGGGTTAGTGCAGCACGTGCGAAGGGCACCGCAACTCTCGACACGACTCGTGCCTCACAACGTTGACGCTGCGGGGGATGCTCGGTGATCTATTAAAAAATAAGGACATGATGACATAAATAGATTGTCTTTTAAACAGGGTTTACCATACCGTTCAATTGCTTCGAACCGATAACTAACTCATTGTTAGAATTCTATCTATGCGTTGATGTAACCGAAACATGACGGTCACATTCCTCAGTTCACTTTTAGATGTTATTAGCCCACAATATCGTAAGAACGCGCGAAACGATAATATTTTTAGGTTTTGCACGAATACAAAGAGGTAACTTTATTTGAAATTACTGTTCCATGTTTTTGTTCCTAGCTATTATGATAAAAAACAAAAAACATGTTAACTGTTACGTGTGCTCTCGAGGTCATTGTTCGGACCAAAAACTAATATTTGAATCTAGAGCACATACAGCTTTGAAAAGTTTATTAAACTCTGGTCGTCACAGAAAATATGTCAAGAGGTAATTTTATGTTAGATTGTAATAAAAGGAAATAGCACGTACCTGGTCGGGGAAAGCTCGCGGACTGCGTGAAAATGGCGACGAGCGAGCGACGCGAGCGCCGCCGCTCGGGCGCGCCGCCCTGCTGCAAATTCATGTTATTTCAGGATGACTCCCGCGATGTCTTCAAACATGATAATCTGTTGTTATACATGTTTTGCTTTTATTCTCTAAAATCTGTAATGTGAAGTAAATTTATGGTTAGAAATTTACTAATATTTACCTAATGTAACTGCAATACATTAATTAAACTCTACAAGAAAGAAAGAATATAACGAAAAGTAAGAAATGACCAACGCAGTTTGTCAGAAGTTCCAAGTGACCCCTAAATAAATTTGATTGAAACAATATTTAGTTAGTGTATTTTAGAATCTTGTAGATAAATGGAACCCTTATAATTTCATTCTGGGCTTCCGTTTGTCTACCAGTCGACTTGTTCAGAACTAAATATAAGAATTTGTAACTAAGATTGGTATAATAGCCTATATAGTAATAGGTACGCATAAAAATAAATAGGTACGCAGATAATACGTTCATAGGACACACATGCTGATGATAAATTGTCACGGCCGCCCATAGAGTTATGGAGTGATTCAACCTGAACTCGATTACTGGTGCGTTTCCGCTCCTGAGGACTAAGTTAGTCGTATAAGTAGTTATTTTAAATTAAAGTTGCTTTAAATTAAACGACAGAATATAATAACTTCACTTTTTACATTGGACAGACCTCTTACATTCTGCAGCCGTAGGTCCCAAAGTGGTCTTTCTAAAAAAAATAATAATGTCCCAAAGTGGTCTACGGTAAACTCGAAGGGGATGTCACAAAAAATGGGGATTCACTATTCTTAATAGGGGTCTACGAAAAATTATCTGCTTTCGATAGAGCATAGGTACATTTAGGGGGCGGTAGAATACTTTGATTTGGCGACCGTTTTTTTTGGTTGTCAAATCGTAGAGAAACCGGTGTTAAGGACTATTTAGATTTGGCGATCTTTTTTTTTTGGTTATCCATTTTTGTTTTTTGGGTTTTGGGAATGTGGTGGAACTGGATGGGGTCACCGAAACCAGCTAAATTTTGAAAGTGGTCTATGAGAAAAAGAGTCTGGGCACCTTTGTTCTACAGGATGGAACCTCAGACATTCTACAGTGTGACACACATTTGGCTGTATTTTTTTACTGACTTTCCCAAACAAAAAGGTCTTGTTTTTGTAAGCTCATTCATTTTGGGGTCATTCAAATTGAAATTATTTGATTGCTGACTAACAAATTACTCATAAGGCCCCAACGAGGGTAAAATACTGTTATTCAATGTTTCTGTTGCAATCAAGTTTTGAACAAGTCCACGGCTTAACGTGCCCTCCGAAGCACGAAAGCGTGCTTGAAATTTGACGGCTAGTTGTCACCCATTTAAATTCTGACCGCGCCGGATGTTGGACGGACATATGGAGCCAGTGCGCACGTGCGCATGGAGCCAGTGCGGTATCTTAGGCTTTAATGACTTATGACATCAGCTGTCCAACGGTGAAAGTCCCGTCAAAATCGGTCCAGTGGTTTCAGAGATTACCCAGAATAAACAGACAGGCAGACAGATAGAGAGACAGACAGACAAATCAGTAATGTATATACTTCCATATGCATTTGGTAAAATTCTGTTAATTTGTGAAATTGAAATCCGGGTGCATTTAACTTCTTTGATTTTTAGGTTTTTTTTAGCCTAATTGATTAAATTACTGAATGGTTTTAAAGATTTGAGTGGTTTTTAACTCCCCGAAGCCAAAAGTTTCGATTAAAGAAGGAATATACCTACTTACAAAAGTAAGTACCTACATATTATTTAGGAATTGCTTTAAAATGTATAATATAGATTGTTTTTAGAGATGCAAAAGGCTGAATACAGGAACAGTATCATATCGTCGGCTCCTATTGAATTGTATTGCAAAAACATATCACTTTACTCAAAAATCGAAGTCTTTAACAAAGTTTTTATGGTAGAAATAATTAATTAGCTACGATTAAAATTATGTTAGTTCTCGTAACAAAAACGAAACGTTACCGCAACATAATAAATTACATATTCTGTCAACTATACATTAGATAATAATAATGCTTGTAGTTTTTAATTATTGTATGGTACATCCATACAAACGAGAATGCAGTCTACCTAATGTTAAGTAGCCATTGTCGCCCATGGACATCTGTAATCAACAACAGACAAGATTACAGTCTTACCTGAGGTTAGCCACAGATGCGTTGTAACCCCTGAGGTGGAACGTCTCGGATAAGTATATCTCCCTTACCACGCTCTTCACACCGGAGCACAGCAATGCATAACACTGCTGTTATTGGGTAGAAAAAGGTGTGGCTGTGGTGCTTCCGGAGTCCAACCGCAAAGAGCTCTTTAGTAATTCTTAATTTCGTAACCGTAAAATTAACTACGGTGTTAGTAAATTGTTGTAATCGTCGTAAATCTGGTTGTTTTTGTTACGAAATTCCTAATACGTATACATATTTTTTTAACGTGAAAATCGCGAAAACTTATAAGGGTAAGTTCAACAAAAGAAAGGTGGGCTAGTCTTTGTTTTTTTTTTATCCTATACTAAAATTTCTATGAGAATGCTAATACTAAGAATCTGTAATAAATATACTCGTGAAATGTTTCTATCCATAAAAAAAAAAAAAACACAAAACGTCCTACTTTTTGAAGTTTTGTAAGAATAAAAATTTTTTACGGTTCCTTATACACTATATTTTTGTACATAAGTTGGGTTGTAATGAACAGACACATGCCGGATCGATGCGCGAAACACCTTTGCTGGTTTAACTTTAAATTGTCTTAATTGAAATATCGGAAAGAGCCAGAAAAGATTTTATTTCTATAAATCGGTAGTCGCCCAGTTAACGGTACAACGTATTTCTTGCAAATATTGATTTCATTTAAAACTAAGGTTAACATTGTGATTAAAATTATTAAGGGCATAATATTGTTTTGCTGATCATTAAAAGTATCAATTTCAATAAGTAGCAGATGTAAAGTAACTCTTATATGGCTCTGAATACTGTTATGTAGAATTCAAGAAAATGATGCAACGCCTCTATAAAATAACATCATCTTATTGCCTGAATGGCATGCGAACAACTGATTATATGGCTGTTGTAGACACGTATTTTTACAAAGCATTTCGCATTTATTGCAGTCTTTATTGCTATTATATTGGAAACATGAATTATTTATTAATACAAAGTTGAGTGCCGATTGTTCACCCTTGAATTTTGCCGGCTACGTCAAGTTCCACGCCGAGAACCCAATAGTGCGTCTCTTTCTCGCACTCTCTATTTGTTGTTTCTGTCTCTCTCCGATACGCACTCCACAGGTCCTCATCGGAGTACAATTGGGCCTTTTTCACGCGGGTATATTCACACATGCGCCTTGCGTCCATGTGCCTTCCGTTTCGTCAGAGGCGATCGGCGGGCGACACGGATATCGCGCCTTTACGTTCCATGTTTAACGTGAACCACGTTGACTATTCCAGTTTGGTGCGTAAAATTGGTGACTGGAGACTGATTGAAAGTGAGTCAGACTTCTCGATTCAGTCGCGTAGGAGTATTTGCGGGGTGAAGACGTATAGCTAGCAGCTCGCCGGAGCGCCGCGGACGTACGCCGCGCGTATCTGTGATCACGTGCGTGTGTTTACCGTGCAACTTTGATTGATTTTTGCGGCATGGGTGAAGAAACTCACGCCGGTGAAAAAGTGACACTAAAACGTAAAATTACACTATTTAATGGTGTTGGAATAATCATTGGAACTATTATTGGTTCGGGAATTTTTATTTCTCCGACAGGAGTGTTTCTTTATACGGGGTAAGTGAAGTTTCAGAAGTTTCCTCACGTGTTTAGTTTTGCTCTATAAACGGTTGCCATGGTGATGTATTAATAAGGTTATTTTTTTTCTCAATTGTGGCATGCAATTCATTATTATCGAGTATCTTATAGAAATAAAGTTCAATAATAGTGAAATCAATATTAGATTCTTTTTTAATTATAACGACGAATCGTATTTAAAGAAAAGTGAAAGTATTTAAAACCTTTATAGAGTACAATCGTAGAAATTTGTTATGAATGAACCGTGTTTCGTTTTTTTTTTTGTTTTACGGTTAAAGAGTTTTAGCATACTTGTTAAAAAAAATATAATAAGAATAATACATATTTTATCATTGTGGACGATTTACGAACTTTAGACGAATAGTTTGTTTGAATTGTGCAAAGAAATAGTGATTTTTTGACGCTTTCTACTTTCGTATCCACAGTAGTGTTGCTAATCGATAGTCAAATATCTATAGACGGACGATAGCCGACCAAAAGTAAGACTATCGATTTTAATACTTCGCACAGATTTTATCGATATTATCGATAATTAACGACGTATGAAAACTGTTGAGGGAGTTAAATACAATTAATAGTATTGTATTAGGTCAATATATTTACTATCATCTAAACAATCAAAGGTACCGATTTGTTGAACGACTTTAGAGCTTTCTTAAGAAGAAATGTATCGTTAGTTTGGCTTTACTTAACCACTGACTAGGAATCATTGTGGTGCTATAGGTATACTTATATGTAGATCAAACGTCAAATATATAATATGAATATCAAAATGATAATCATCGGTTACCTAGTATAGAAATCAGGAATTTATAATTTATTTGTCTGCCTGGCCAGAGATCGAAGATGGAACTTTAGCTGTGCATCGCTATGACATTCACGCTTAGCCACATGTGCGGTTACTAAAATTGAAACAAATAACGACTCTACATACATTTATAACAATAAAACAATGAATATTTATAATAATAAACACAGTTAACAGACATTTTTACGCAAAATACACAGCATCATTAACCTATATTTTTGAGTTAAAAGCAGTAAAAAGTAGCATGTTTCATCTGTGAGAACATTACGGAAAACTATCTATTTTTTTGCATGATTTCTAGCACCGTTAGAAAAACTGGTGTACATTTTTTTGTATTTTAGAAGTAGCAAACGAGCATGTGGCATCTGATGGTAAATGACAATTGTTGCCCATAGACATCTGTAGTCAATACCTATGAATTACAGATAATCCTATCTGTGGTCGGTAATAGTTGTTTTGCTACCCCTAAGAGTAGGATTTCTCCCCTTTTCTTTACGTTGGGAAACCCGTCATGGATTGGGTCATACCGGACTCTTATCAGCTAAAACCCCACTGATTTCCTCTAGTAGTAGCCCCGAGTGTCTAAAGGGGGACACCCTTTAGACACTCGGGGCTATGCTTGGCATTCAATTGTAGTCCTGACAGCCTTTGACTTTCGCCAAATAACATTTTTAACTGGGGCTGGAGTTCCTCAGTCCTGAAGTGGGAACACTGTGCGCACCGCCCCAAAACCTTTAAGGAAAGTACAGAAATATGGCTTACCCATGTCCTTTTCGAACTTCAAAACTTTCCGAACACGGATCGGAAGGTCAGTGACCCTTGCCGCCTGTCTTTCCAGTCTGTTTATACCAGAGGGGACCTACGGAATATCCTCATCTTCCAGTTTAAAGTCATATACTGTAGAGCGTGGAACTTAATCTTCTTCACCTGTTTAGGCGTAGTGAGTTCCTCCTGGAGCGACGGCTTGTGCGTTATCAATACAGCTCTGTGCTGGAGGCCTGTGCGTTATTGATACAGCTCTGTGCAAACCTCTAAGATCAAATCATAAGGAGAATACCATTACGTACCGCTAGTACGCAAGCGGTCTAAAATGGGGGTGGTGCGATAACCCCGGATGGCCCCGTTGGTCAATCACCCTTTTCGGTCGTTTTAGGAGAGTGACATCCACCTTGTCTTAGTCTCCACCTAAACATAATGGACCATGGAGTACAATCCGCCGCAATAATTGTTTATCTAATTATTGGGTATGCTACTTCCAGGAATAGGGAAGGCCTGAGACGTATATCATCACGCTTACCAAAACATATTGGTGGAAGGTGGTATGAACAAGTAGTTAACTTACATCAAATATATTCTAACCGATCGTTTATCAGGTATCCGGCTATGTTTGATATTAACCAGAACTGATGGCTTAACGCACCCTCGGAAGTTGATCTAATAACTAATCGCGATTACCCTGGCTTAATTTTGTAAAAATCATAAGATCTTCATAATTTGACGAGGTATGCAATTATAATTATTATATTTGCATACAATTTAATGTAGCTCGTTACACTTTTATTAAATTGTGACCTCGGAAAGCTCTCTAAATTTCGCAATATTATTGCATTAAAAATTTCATCAAATAGATACTTATACTGTATATTTGATTTATTTTTAATATTGTTTTTCAAAAATACATCAATTTTAGCTTTTTCTGTGTATAGGTATTAAATGTGTATAGAAAGCATATCAAACAAGCTGTATACATATTTTAAAAGCAATTAATTGTTATCCTAAAGTAATTACAAATTTTATGTCATAAATGACACATAAACGCTTTCTACACTCATACCCCACACTAGGATTTTCTTCTGTAT
>DWTU01000909.1:0-14789 GCA_018251515.1 Cecropterus confusis
AATTGAAATGTGTTTGGGAGTAGGATTGTATGAAATATGAAGTGGAATTAATTGTATTTCCCATTTAAATTTGTGTCTTTAAATCCATCCATCTTCCAGGTGGTGGCAAAATTTTTGGAATAGGGTCCTCCCTATAACTAATATCCTCCTAAGCACTCAAATTAGACCTCATAGGAGGCTACTAAACGTTCGAGTCCTTTTCCCCCCATCAAATCTTCAACTAAAAACAAATGTTTTACATTTTATTATTACTTTATAGTTTTTGATATTTATGTAATTCTGTAATTTTTAAAATAACTAGTTCTACTATAGTGTTTGGATGTTTATATTGTGCCAGTTAAGCAAATGCTTTTATTCACAATAATAATTAATTTATTCTCAGCTATATCAATAATGTATCCACCCAATACTGTATGTAGGTAATTCAGTAGAAAAGACTTAGAGTTTTGACTATTGTTGTTAAATGTCTATAATATTACACTGTGTAGTTTTGTAGTTGAAAATTAATAAAACAATCAATGTTATAAATATATAGATGTATTCTTCCATTTCTTGAAGTAACATCCTCAGATCAACATTATTCTATGTACAATAAATGTATTGTTCAGTATATAAATTGCCAACAATTTATTGTGTAAATGCTTCAGTCTTCACCATTTAAGTGCAAAATTAAGATCACTTTAAGACACACTTAAAGTATCTATGAAGATTGACTTATTTTCGTCAAGCGAAATAAAATTTATTTATACATAACACAAATAGGCTTAATAACGAAGATTAGACAGCAATGGCCATTTTGAAAATTATAATTATTAACAATTCTTAAGGCCCTTTTATCAAATTCTTATTTGAATCAAAATCATTTTGCAACTACAAAGAATTATAATCCAATAAAGGTGGCATTTAATCAATTTGAAAAGAATAAAAAATGCACTGTACTTTACAATTACAATACAAAAAAGTGACTTCTTATTTTCAGATAGTTGTTAAAATAAAATCAACCCTTTTAATGAAACATTCTTCAAATGTATATTGTGAGCAATACTTGAAAGTCATAATGAATTAATATAGTGAGGTGAAATAAATTATTCAACAATATTCTCTTAACCCATCACCACACTTGTATCTGATATTATCCTTAATCCAGACAAAGAGATGAGGCACTATTTAAATCACAGTTGGTACAGTAGTGACCGTAAATTCACTTCATACACACAATGTTTTTGATAGTACTTACTGAGCTTTATAGAAAGTTACTTTCAAATGTTCTACAAAATTGCCACTTTATTTTCATAGAAAATGAACTTTTACAAAGCATTTCCTCAATGTTTGCCTTTTTTTAGTTAAAGTATTATTTGGTCCTACCCAGAAATAAAATTATAACACTTGTTGTCAATAACTATGTGAGTAAATGTCATCAGTGGCAACCTTGTGTTACAATGATAATGCAAAAAGTATTTACAAGTAAACATTGCATGAATTTTATGCTTCTGTAATTAGAAATAAAGATTTAACAATTAGTCAAAAAAGGAATTGTTTAATATTACAGAGAAGCATAATTTTTATATGAAAAAGTGGAGGTTTAAATGATTTCTGAATAATGGTAGGTCACACAAGAAAAGCAAAACTCATACATACATATAAATATAACCTTAACATTTATATTAGAACTTAAATTAACTTACCAGTAGTGCATTCAACATCCTTATATATAACAAGAAGGACAATTTGCCAATATGGGCAAATAGTATGGGACATGTATTCAAAACTAATAAATACATTTTAGAGCTTATCTTAAATTTCTTATGGATATTTGTAAATTAATGACATCCTAGTAACAATATTGCCAATAAGTCAATATTTTAGGCACATTTGAGAACACTAAATTAATATACTATATGTATAGTTGACTAATTTTATAAAATTATAAGTACAAAGGAAGATTTAAGTTTTCTTACAAAGCTAAATGAACAACTAGTTAAAAGTGAATAACAAATTCAGGGTTTATTGCTACCGAGAACAGTGTTGGGTGTTTGGTTACTTGTTTCTTGTTTGGCGGTCTCATCTTTGTTAAGGCAGTACTTTTCGTCATCAATAAGATGCATTGCTTCATCATAAGTAGGAGGAGGTGGTTCTGAACTGGACGGTTGAGGCTTACTAGTAGCGGCACTTGATATTAAGGCATCATAAGAGGGAGGTAATGTAGCACTAGAAGCTGTTCGAGGTACTTGGCCACCAAAGGCTTGCTCTGCTTGTACTGTTGCCATGTCCTAAAACAAAGAAAAATAAAGGTTAGCATATAAAATTTCCCTTATGATTATATAAATTTTGAAAAAATTATTACATAGTTACCTCCTTGTAATGTTAATGCTAAATATGGAATCAATCATTTTGATTGCTTTATGTGTATATGTTATGTTGAAAGCCAACAAATCCCTGTATAACGTAAATGTTAAGATTTACCCGTATAACCTATGGTTCACCAACCAGTTTAACTCTTAATATTTATGTTTATTAATATAACTATTGAATAAGAGTTAGACCCACCCTCACTTACTTAGTAAGCTTGGAAGATTTAAGAAAAAATGTAAATTAAATAATAATAAGAATATAAGTTCAACCAATTCATATAAATTCAATAATAGGTTTGTTCTGGTAAATATTAGGATTTACTATATTTCAGGCTTTTATGGTGTTATATATAAATTTTCATGTAAACATGTCAAACCATATCTTGACCACAATATTTGCAGAACATGAACTATAAGTGTTTTGTTTTGTCTGTTCATATATCTATTTGTATTGCGAAGCCATACTAAAATTCAAAACCTATCCATTTATGAGCACCATTTCCACAAGGATGCATATAAATATATAAGAAATAAACAAGTAGACATAATCTATATTTGTTTGAACATGCTAACTACTGATTCAAATTGAAAAAATATTTTTGTGTTGAATAGTCCATTTATTGAGGAAGGATATTCAACATTGCGCTATGTTTGTTTGTCTGTTTCTTTTCCTATGGAGAAGTGGGTGAAACTGTGGGGCACAGCTAGTCAAATAAGGATGTTGTTAATGTCTTATTTGGACAGATTCCATATTGTCCATTTCTGTTTAAGGAAAATTGTAATGAGGAAACTGCATTATAATGGATTTATGGATCTATATTATTACATATATGACTGCCATGACATTTTTTGCAGTAATTTTATGGGTGTTACTATACTTCTGCATTCCTTGTTAGAAAAATCCATATATATTAAAATATTGCATTATAATTGCCACTCATTGGTGACATTTGTAACTAATGCTAAATAAGCCTAAATTATAATTGCTATAATGTAAAATGGAATTCCTTTTTTATAATATAACAACTGCAAATGAGCATTTAGTCCACCTCATAGTAAGTGGTGTTGCTTATGGACTGATAGATGGATTTGATGACCCACGTGGTGGAGCGGTACATACTGGTCTGATACACAATGGGTCCCGGGTTCGATCACCGGCCAGACAGACATCTAAATGATGAATTTAGATTCCTGTTCTGGGTCTGGGTGTTTGTGTATTCATCTTTCAGAGTCCATGGCACCCATGGCCCAGGAAAAAATCCTAGTGTGGGCTATGAGTGTAGAAAGTGAAAGTGTTTATGGACATTTGTAATCAATCCTAGGATTAGTTACGCTTTAGATATGTTGAGATGTGTTTGTGCTTTATAACATATCCTTCAAATCAGAAGTCTTTAGCATTTAGAATTTCTGTTAGGCAGGCAAAAGTTGCGGTTGTTCCACTGGAGCCAAACCACACAAGGTCCTACATCCAACCTCAAGTAGATATATTTTAAATAGATACTGTTGTATAATATTGTTACTATAAAACAAAACTTGATAGTGTTTGAATAATAAAGGATTGTACTTCCTTTATTTATAAGATTCCATTTAACCTATTCTATCATTATTCATTCATTCATTAATTCATTCTATTATATCATAGTATTACAATTACAAAATAACAGACTTTATATTGAGTGTTAAATTTTTTGTACTTCTTTGTGGATATGTGTTGTATATCCCAGGTCAGAGATGGGATTGAAGTAGAGTATACTTACTACCATGCTATTAGTGTAGTGGCTAGTTATTTGAAAGAATATATAGTAAGAATAAGTTAGCAATTCATGAATATTTCAATTTGGTATTTGATTTGGTTACATTACAACAGGATACTTATACAGAATATATCTATACTCTACTGTCAACATAACTAGTGTTTGAAATGGCTCGAAAACGCATCAACACTGTTCACCTTCAACATTGTATAAAACAACTGAGCAGATAAAGTTTTTGTGTGTACACGAAAAACATTTGTTTGCGATAAGTCCATTACTGGGTTAAGGTTACAGTTTATTTCTCAGTACACAGCGAAATAATGTTGACGAAAAAGTCGACGCAAAGTAATATAACAGTTATTTGTTACAGCTTTCTATTGACTCAATCAATTTGCACGCAATAAATGCACGACAAATTACGAGGTATGCTGAAATGAGCTCATGAAATAATAGGCAATCGCATTACTTACTCTGATTATCGCACGTTGGTGCAGAAGCATTTGTATCACACTTTTCCTTCGCAAGTACAACATACTTTTTACGGCGACCATCATCCCGGAACATATAAATATGGGTCCCACGAGCCACATGTGTCCCAAATTACTAAGTATATAACCATCGGCATCTCCCAAGGCGAGGACAGTTATAACAGTACCCACAGAAAACAGCACCATCGAAAGGACGAAATATGAGTAACTCGTACAGTCGCACCGACCAAATCTCTGATCTTCATCCAAATCAAAATCACGATGTCGTAGCCGATGTAAATGTTGTCGAATGAAAG
Organism: Cecropterus confusis; assembly: GCA_018251515.1. NCBI lineage: Eukaryota > Metazoa > Arthropoda > Insecta > Lepidoptera > Hesperiidae > Cecropterus > Cecropterus confusis. The sequence continues at coordinate 4,890 of DWTU01000909.1, forward strand.
GAGTATCGAAAACTGTAGCCATTTTTAAAATATACTAAAAACTCAGGCACATTAACGTCAACAAATTTAGAATATGTATAACATATTTAAGTGTTAAATTCCTTGCGCGAAATGAACGAAACTGAATAAAAATACAAGAATCAATTTCCTCCTACTTTGCGTTTGCTTGCTTGCTTTTTCTTTTCATAGACTTATAGAGTAAAGACTTAGCATTCTATAATCTCTATCAAGGATATGCTGAGAACTTCACACACAGATTAGAAATAGGCAATTAGATCGGACAACAATCAATGTCACAAATTGTTGGGATCGAAATTATTTTATAGGAATTTAAAGAACCAGTATGTAATAAAATCTTTATTAGATAGGTATCTTACTCAAAAAAAATATGGATGTAAATAATAAAGACAATCAGTATTATTAAATAATGTGAAAACCGGGTGAGTAAAAATAATTACTCCTCCGATGTCTGCAATATAAATCCGATACACATTTACAAAAAATGTAATGCAACCAATTATCCTAGGGAAAACAAAAATTGAACCGAAAAGGAATTAAACTGAACTGAAATTTTTAAATTATGTTTTGTTTCATGATAAAGGGCAATTTTATCAAAATCGGTTGAATATATATCGGTACATAGTCATTTTTTGACTGTGGGCCGTCAATGTCGTCACTTTCATTTGATTAACTAAAATTAAAGTTAATAATGTTGGATTGAAAGGCAAGAAGCCAAGGCTGTAAAAACAATATTAAAAGAGATCTTGCATTTTGACAATTAATTTGTCAATTCGTAAGAATCCAATCCACCAAGTAAAATTATCCGACACTAGAACTGTGAATGTAGATTTAATTTGGTGACGCAAAAGGTTTATTTATTGATGTTTTGATTTGGTGTTACGTTAGAAATTCGTTGATTTCCATAATAGTGTACAAATTATAGGTACTCTTGAATGACTCGTGGAACTTATTCGAAAGTAATTTTGTTTTGGGGAATACATTAATAAGTTGGGTTTCGACATTTATTCCGACATGGCTCGGGTATTTCTTTTGTTATTACTATTTCTTTTCGAGACAGGTAAGAATTAATTTGTGCGTTTATACTTAATTTGAATACGTTGTATATGAAACATATAGATCGTATATTATTGGCAATACGGCATGGAACTACAAACCTTGATATACATCTTTCAAAATATTTACTTACCTACGCATGTTAGTAATAATTTACGTGTGTAAGGTTATTACTATATACTATTATTTTATATACTATTGTATTAAATATAATTGTAACAAATTAATGTATTAATTACATGATTATTTATGTATATTTTCAAATGTGCCTTGTAATAAAGTTTCTAATAGTTTTATAATTTTTACATGATATTGCAGCTGTGTTTGCACTGAAATTGACGGTCCACAACAACGGGCCTGCAGTGCGCGGCTCCAACGTCACATTCACTGCAACAGTGTCTGGTTATTCAGGTGAAAACCTCAAGTTTGTGTACTGGGATGATGCGCAGCCGCAACACAGTGCTGAGGTAACAATATACTTTAATATTACATTGTAAGTAAATTAGCCACATTCTTTCTGTTATACTATGTTAATACAACAATTTCTGCCTTACACTAGTAGTGTAGAGCTGTGTAATTCTGCTTTGGAGGGATGGTAAACCAGAGATATTAATGTAAGGTCTCAACCACATCCTGATGGGGTTCTTATGGGAATGTCTAATCCTACAGTTTATATACTAAAATGCTTAGGTAATGTAATAGGTCACCATGTCTTTGGACTTGTAGTACTTTCTATGGTAGGATGATGTTAGGCAGTTTGTTTCCATGGATAAACTTGTCTGGTATCTAAGGTTATCTTAAAAACTGATGTATCAATCCTTCCAACATCAGTCTAAATTAGTAGTAGTAAATTGGTATATATTATAAGTTCTTTATCTTTTCATTCTAACACTTTTCTAACACTTTTCATTCTAACACCTTATCCATAGGTGAAAGAAGAGACGATTGATTTATAAAAGATCTGTCAATCCAGTGTATACCAATACACTTAACTATGTTTATACAGTTGCATATTTATTATTGTAATCAACAATAGCAAAAGAGAATAAGATAATGATAATGGTGTTTTTTATGCCTTTAATATACAAATTCGTTATTTTTTATGTATTCATTACATTAACAATGTAAAAACATGCCTGTAACTATGTACAATATATACAACTTGAATCTTAATATCCATCTATCTATCAGCCTTTGAAAGTCAACTGCTGGACATAGGCCTCTCCCAATCGGAAATTGAATAAACATGTATAATTAAATGAAACAAAAATATCCTAAAATATACGTAAAACAGAGTCCAAATTACAGTTAAAGATCTTATTATTAATATTATTCAATACTATGTTGTTTGTGCGCACAAATATGAAATGAAAAAGAAACTAAAATTATGATCTGTAACTTGATAAGTCAAATGTAGTGAAAGTTTACAGAGGTATGAACAGATAGAAATCTCAGACTAGTTTAATTATATAATAGGATTACGGAAGTAAATGTAAATGTTTATTGCTGACATTATTTAATACTGTCTAAAAATTCTTATTGTAGTGTAGCTTTTAGTAGGTATTGTTTCTTTTATTTATAAACTGTTGAATTATACAGGAAGTAGTTGAATCACCATTAGTTATTATGAATGATAGCAGGATTTTGCATCTTTCTAGATCATCCTGAAGGTATGTGAACCATCCTTTGTAAACAGTTTTTTTTTGTCCATTGGTCACAATGAATATTTATTCATCATTACACCCTAAATTCTATAATATCAAACCAATCTTTCAAAAGCCTTAAGAACTGTACATTCATATGTATCAACATAAATTCACAGGGAGGCCTTTTAAAATGAAACCAAACAGTTGCAATCTGTTGTTTTTTAGTTCATCACATCGTTAAACACCTCTCAATGGACAGTGGAATATCCAAGAGACTTATATGATGCTCGTGATTACACAGTGAAGGTGAATCTTATGAAAAGCTTTAGTGGATTCTGGTACTTAGCGAACACTTCCAGTACTGTCTTTAAACTGACAGGTAAGATTTTTGATGCAAATTTTATAAACCACATTGAAATAAATGTAAATAAGACTTCCCTTTTTCCTCATTTATTTTCCTTATTTCTGAGAATATTTTTGTAAAGTATGATCTAAGTATAATTTTCATCCCTACTATCCCTACTTCCCTACTGATATTATAAATGTGAGTGTAAGTTTGTTTGTTATGCTTTCATTCCAACTTCACACCAACCACTCAACGGATTATCATGGAACTTTGTACACATATTCTTAGAGGTATTAGAAAAAACATGGGATACTTTTATAAAAAAAAAATTGGAAGACATGATTGTTTGTCGAAAAATTTGAAAACGCAAGCAAAGCCGCGGGTAAAAGCTAGTTACATTATATGTATTTTGGTGGGCACCCACAAGGCTAAATTTAATTTCTAATGGGTTGGATGTGTGGCCTACTTCAATCCTTTCTCAAAAATATATATATCTCTTTTAAGGTAGCATGGAATATCCTCAATCTTGAAGTGAATAGTTAAAACAGAGACATGTTAATTTCATCATAATAAATATTCATTTTCCTTAATATGCTATAAAATCTATACTTAGTCTGCAACAATGTTAAAGACGATAGGGTACAAAATTGTTATTTAAAAACACAGTTTTAATGTAAATGATTGTTTATGAACTTGTTTGTACCACATTTAAAAGGAAACATGATAAGATAGCCCATGTACGATCTTCCGTTAATATAACATTTCCCTATTGACAGATAAGAAAAAGTATTGCTGAGTATTAAATAAACTTAATTAATGTCTACTTTGATAACCTTCGGGTTTTGGGATTAACAAATTGGACAATCATTCTCAATTTAAGTCAAATTGATACAAGAACTTCAGATATTTATCTTGGTGTGAATATTTTTTTTATATGTATTGTTATGTTTTTCATTGCAAAAACATGGGTACTAAGAACTTCTTTAATAAATTCAGTTTCTTTATTTCAGATTCACTAAATGGAAATCTTATATTGAATCAAAATAACTTGGACAGGCCAAACAACTATGTTGCAGTCAATAAAACAGTCCATCACTATGTAAAGTTGCCAGATAATGAGATGCAATTTCTAAAAGAAAATGCATCAACCATTATCACCTATTGGTTCATTGACTGCATGTATATTGACCAAACGACAGACTTTTCCCTCAATTATACTTACCAGGAAGTTATGAGTGAGCATTTCATTGATGTTTTGGTGGTCGCTAATAACGAACCGTTGCCGCCAATCACAACAACGACAACCACGACCACAACAACGACGACGACAACAACAACAACAACTACCACAACAACAACGACAACAACTCCGAAACCACCAACGAGTACAGTGCCGCCGACGGTGTTGCCAATAAATGTTACAGATAATACAACTCATACGATTACGAAACGTATGGCCAGTGTTAATTCAGGGCAAAACAGGAATGCACTGAAAGATTTTATTTGCCACAACTCAAGCATTGTTCCTATAGGAGATCGTTACACTTACGGACATTATCAGCAGACTGTCAGTGTTAGAGGTGAAATAAAAATCTTTTTACTATTATTTATTTACTATTATCCAATAGATTGTTTGATAGATAGATTTATTTCGCGTATTTGTATATTTGATTATTCCTAAAATAAGAACAATACGAAATTGTAGTTATTTAAGATTTGTCTTCGTGACAAGGCGATAGACTTATAAGGCCAGTTAACACGCCTAGAGTGGTTCGTGTTCATTTCAGACTGCTCAAACTAAAATATTATCCAGGCACAAGTATATTATCGTAAGAACATCGGCCAGGACGTTGGGATTATTTCTTAAAGTAGCAGACTAGCATGCAGTCCATTGATAGTGATAGTAATTGTACACCGCTCCTCACGGACATCTGTAAGCAACGTCATATAGAACAGGGGTTCTATGTCAAGACAATTACAGATGCGATATTTCCCGGAGTCTAAGATGGTCGCCGCACATGAATGTGAGCCGGTAACAACATCCTTCTATCAAAACACAAAATCTGCTTTAGGCTAGAAAATTACTTAACAGTTGTTTAATTGTAATGTTATCTAAGTACACAGTATTAGGGTTATAGCGGAATTCCGCCTCCGCCTCTGTTACTGCGGAACTTCCGCAAAAAATCGAAACCGCATCTGCCTCCGCAATTTTTTTGCGGAGTTTTGACGGAGGTTTGTTTAAGTTGATTTTGGCGTACAACGCGTAAGGAATGTCACTAGGCGATGCGGCCGCTCGGCTACGAGTTGCAATTAGATGAAGAACTTTGTTGTGGTGGCGGAGATATTACATTAAATATAAAGTTTTTCTCGAATATTTCGCATTTTCGTATCGGTGTCATCAAGTTCAGGACTAAGGGAACAGTTATTTACTGCAGAAATTTATTGGAAGGCGATAAAACTGCAATGCTGTTGTTCGTGAATATAATCAGTTAGTTCTGTAGTAGTATTACTTAGTTCTGATTATTAGTAATTACTACACTCTGTACAAGAACTGAAGAATGTTAAGTTCACCTCCGCTTCCGTTAACCTTCGCATCCGCGGAGACGAACATCTTAATTTCCGCATCCGCCTCCGCCTCTGCTAAAAAGACCTCCGTTACAACACAGTATCACAGATGCATTACTACTACTGGCAACTGAAACGTTCGCCTCATGTATAACTCAGCCGGAATCTACACCCTTCGTAAGAATTGATTTACGCTAGAAATGACGGAGTTTATACCTCTTCGGTCTAACCTTTTTAAACTTCAGTTATTAAAAGCGTTGAAGCGTTCGTATGGTATGTTTATCAGTTTACAATTGCTAGTGCTAATTTACTTATTTTTCCATATAAAAAATCAAAGTAAAAAATGACGTATGTTAACGTCTTATTAAATAAAGTTTAAAGTATTAGGTACCTATATAAAACAGTCAAAGTCAAAAATAACGTATGTTAACGAATTAGTAACTTTAAAGTGTTAGGTACTTATACAATATATTCAAATAATTTTGGCACAAGTACACTGTGTTATCAAATCCGCGTACCTATGTATGTTAATTTGGCCTTTAATTTATTTAACTGTGTTAATATTCGATGTAATGTGTTCAAAAGTTTCACTTATTTTTATTTTTATTTGTCCATTTACGACAAATGAATAGAGTATATGTACTAGGTATATAATGAGCTGTTTACCTGAAGTCATTTAGTTTTCGTAAAGTCTTACAAATTTTTAAAAGGCGAAAGTTTGTCAGGATAGGAGGATCCGCTCAACGGGTCTAGATAAATTTGGTACCGAGATGGATTATAATCTGGAATAACGTATAGGCTACATTTTATCCCGAGAAAAAATACGATTTCCGTGGGATAGATTTGTTTTTTTTTTTTCACAAGGATTTTACATGAATTTTTGCAGTGTTAACTTAGGGGTCCACAGAATGACATAGGCTACATTTATTCCGGGAAAATATTTACATCCCATGGGGATAGAATAACAATTGTAGCTATCCTACATAAAGCGTATTTAACCGTTTATTTAAAATAAAAAAAATACGTTTTACGTATGTGAATTTAAGTATTATACGTAAGTATTAAAGGGGGGTCATAACTTCACTTATTTTTTATGACATGAGGCTCGCTGGAATTTGATTTACGCCTTATATAGTAGTAGTGTAATAGTATATAGAAGTTTTGTTCAGGATTTTACAACTTGACTGGATTTTTTTCTCGGTTTTGAATGCTCTATTGTCAGTTGCTACTAGTCCTCTTTGCACAACTGTTATTACGTTAAACCCTCTTGAAACTGGGAGCACATCTCGTGATTTGGTATTAAATCAGCCAATACATAGAACTTTGTAATCTAGCTACTTTTATAATACCACCCGAAGTCGACTACAGTGTATAACTAAGCGTAAAGGTTGAAGATATATTGTTCATTGTTCTAATTTTTTGCGATACGACTGCGTCTCACTACCCTGCCTCTCTGTATCTTGCTGCACTTAAAAAAAAGGCTGTGTTCAAGTTTTAATGGTACGTAATTGTCTATGTTTATTAGCTGTCTTTTTCTTGTTTAAGTCTTGTTTAAAAAACGAAAAAAATGTGTCAAAGAACTTTTTAAGAAAAGGTTCTTGTACTCATTAAAATCAAACAAATCCTCAGTATTCAGTTATTCACTTACTACTAGTAGACACATAATATTGAAGTATTAGTTGTCTTTGATCTTAATTTCATAAATAGTTCTTCGCTATAATGTTGATTTTTGTTGTGAACATGTTATTATATTATAAAGAAAGAAAAAGAAGGATCTTTTTCATACAAAACCTTCACAAAAGTATGTGTTTTATTTTGTTTTAACTATATACAACATTTTTTATTGATAGATTTCACAAGTCTGCAAGTCTTATTCTTCATATTATTCGTCATTAAACGTACCATTAATACGTACGTACCTACATATACACACAGGGATACATACATACATATCAGGGATGTTATGGATATTTAGTTTCGGATATGGATACGGAACTGGATACAATTAGTTATATCACTTATTATCATAACTACCTAATCAATTTAAAGTGTTATTTACTAAAACTAATAAGACATGTATCGAAACATATCCGAAATTAATCGAAACTTATATCAGGAGTTGCTTTCATGGGTTTCTGTGGTTCAGAATAAAGTTGGTAATTTTATTGTGTGATACTCTAATGCCTACGGCTATAAACATCTACGACAAGGGCGGCTGATTCATTTAACAGCAGGACTGCATGCTTTGATATCATATTGATATGGTAATTAGGAAATTTGATATGAATAGTCAACCGTAACAAAATTAATGAATCTACAAACATATGAAAGCAATAACCGAATAGAATATTAATAACCTTTTCAGAACCGATATCAACTTTGAACATCACGGGGATGAATTGGCTCCAGCACGGCGAATTATTGAACCTCCAAGTGAAGTACACCGGTTCACCTCCATTCGATTACTGCGCTGTGTACAAGTTGGGTCAATACAACGTAACTGGCAACGAAACTTGTACGACGAAGACCAGGACGACGTCGAATACATTTCCGTTGGTGCACTACTTCTCGGATAGCGACCAGCACACAGTGGTGGTTGTTATCGAGAATGAGATTGGGAAGAATGTTACGAGGGCGACTATTAATATTTATAAAGGTATGTCTTTTGGGCACATGTGAGGAATAGATATAAGAGCTACTTAATTATGTAGTACATATATATGATAGTATTCGGATACAGTACATAGTATACTATATTTTATACTTCATCCATAAGTTTAAAATGCAGGCGTGGTTAGAAGTTAGATAGGTGATTCCTTTTTTTGTTTTCGAAGGGAAAACCTTCAAAAGGCACTTGATGTCGTGGGAACGACGCCAGATTATGTGGGGTTTTTACCGCTCTAAAACCCCCCTGGTGGCCGCCCTCAGCGCTGTGTGGAGGACTCCGGGATCTACAACGGAACGCAACCGGAATCCTCTAAGCGCGATGCCCCTTTCGGGCTCTGCGGCGGCATTTGCGCTCACCGTATCTTCTGTTCTTTACGACGGCATGTGACCACACATGCTGTCTTTCCCGCGGTAATAATTATAGTAATATACTTTATTGTACCTAGAAAAAATAAAATACAAAAGGTGGTCTTATCGCTGAATAGCGATTTCTTCCAAACATCCTTAGGGTGCGGTGATAAAAATCAGTGCAAACAGAAAGAATACAGGCTGGCGGGGTACTTGACTGGACGGTTCGGGCTCCCACTCTTGCCGCCCGCAACCCCGGACGCCTCCTTTTAGTCACTTTTACGATAGACAGGAGATACAATAGCCCTATTCTGGTCCCAGAATTGCAGGGACAGTTATTACCTACTGCGGTCATGGGCAAAAACACTATTAGTGAGAGATATAGCTCTCACATATATCCAGTAGTGAATTTCAAGAGGCTGATGGATTGTTGGATGGTGTAGACAAAAATTTCAATTTAGAATTAATAAAGAGTTTATTTTAGTTGCAAAATAAAAATATTTACAGGTAGGCAGTATCCGGTGTAAGCTATCCCTAACTCCAACAACATCCGACGTTGCTATATCTTTGTAGATCAGTTACGATCTACATGAGCTGCAGGCTATGCGCGTGCGTACAAGGATTACATTTGTACATTATATTACAATGTTCTTAAAACATTGGTAAAGAACCGAAGGGAATTCGACCTCCCTGTGAATTGGGCGGGTAAAGAGAGGACCCCTCGAGGCCCGGATATCTTTGCCTACCGCCCTTATGTTGATTTTGCCGTAGCATGCGAGAGACCCGGAAGGTAAGACGTACCAGTTCAGTTCATACATACAAGTCAAAACGCGAAAACAATGCTCTGAAAACTTGGATATTGCACACTGAACTTAACAAATTCGGAAACATTTGAAACCAATATTTGCGATTGTATTGCACGGCACAATTGATACTTCCTCTGTTAAAAAGCAATAAAAACCGACAAGAATTGCTTGCATGATATTTCTACTTATGTTTTTTGTAACGACAATCGGATTAAACCTATTCATTTAACACGTAACTGGAACGTAAGTGCAACTAAGAAATGAATAATGTCAATCATTCATTAATTTCGTTTTAATAAAACACATTCCAATAATTAATTACAATATAAAATGTCAACATCCTAATAACTAAATAAAGTCAGTACATAGTCACAACTCAATTCAATTTTTTATTATTACAATATACATATATATTTATAGTCATTAAGCATAACTATTCTAGGTATTG
>DWTU01000910.1:0-14782 GCA_018251515.1 Cecropterus confusis
AACCTCGGTACCCTCGATTGAGAGGACGAGTTTCAACCATTCGGCTATCACTGCTCGTTTGTGTATCGTGTTTAAGTATGTTATGTTTTATATATTATCTAAATTTTAATTTTAATGTAATGTAATACTGCAGGAGGAATTCCGCGGATTCTCGTTCGTGAACAAGGACTACATCCCGTCGCCGTCGACTGACAACAAGCCGCCGCTAGCCTGAGCCGCGCCGCCCCGCCCCCTGCGGCCCCGCCCCCCGCGGCCACGTCCCCGGAGGCCCTGCCCCCGGAGGCCACGCCCCCGCGTGGCTCTCGCGACGCCGTCGTGATCGGTCTTCGCGGTTTGCGATTGTAATCCGTAAGAGTTCTTTATGTATGACGGAATGACGAACCGAAGCGGACTAAACGAATGGGTGACGAGTGTCACAACTCTATTCATGGCGTATTTAATGTTTCGATTTTAATCGTTTGATGGCCACATGCACAGGCATGTATGATGTTCTGGAAATGAGCTCGAATAATAAAGTTTGCCTCAGATCTCGATATGTACACTGCACGGAGGTGTATCGGTTTGTACTGTAAAACTATATTTGATTTAAAATGTTTAAAGTGCTAATGGTATAAGTACTTTGAGCGCATATACATAAATTCGAAGGAAAACTATTATAAATAAAAACGACGTAGCTGCGTACTAATGTAGTTTAGTGCGAAGTAAGCTTAGTCCGCTTCTGTCCGCCGCGATCGCCGGACCCTCGCGATTTAGTATTAACTTCGATCGAAGTATTATTTTGTTTTGTTTGTTGTTCCGTAAGTTGTTTGAATGTCTTTTAGCGTTAGCGTAGGTTAGGCGTTTCGGCTTCGGGGGTCCGCGACTGTGCGTTTTTGCGATTCTTGTCCTCTCTCAAACTTCTCATTTAGTCGTAGATGGAACATCACTCCGGGGTCTCTATTCTGTAATCGCCTTCGTAATCCATTAACAAATATTTATATTAATTTTTAAGTGATAAAATCTCTGTCGTTTAAGTTCACTTACAGAATAGTAGCCCCGACTGCGTCATCGCGTATATCGTATCGTAGTATGAAGTAAGCGAGTACCTCAGTAATCGATAAAGGAGTATATTATATGCGTTATATAGATGTACCTCGAAACAAAGTATAAGGGACGTTGCCAAAATGTTTAGGTGATGTTTACTTTTTATGAACACTGTTTGTTTCTTATGAGATTCTGTCCACGTATCGAACACTAGCCAGATTGTTACTATGTTTATCGCCGAACGGTTCCGTGTTAGGACACTGCACGGGACTCCGAGATGCTTGTTGAAATATTGTAAAATTATTATATGAATTTATATTGAAAAGTTAGCTAGTCGACCGTTTATTATCGAAGAGTTGTTGATGATTTAAATCTCAAAAATCGTTTATCAAATGTTTTTCTTTGAGAAAGGAATCTAAATTGTATTTATAAAGTTATGATATTTTTACATTAAATTAACGGAACGCTTGTTATTTTTGGTTAAACCATGTAAAGTTCGTTCACATGCCACTAAAGTTATGCGCAAAAAAAAAATTGTAAAACTAAAAAAAGTACTAAAAGGGAAAGTTGGTTTGCTGGTAATATAATAGAAAAATCTTTCTTGAGATTAAATTTCCTCAAGTAAAAGTATATATTTATGACGAGGTCGAAGCAATTATATTAATGATTGTTGTAAATATTGGAAACAATTTAACGCATATGGTAAGGTTACTAGCGGACGTGAGTGTTGCCAGACCGTGGATAACTAATTGTCCGCTAAATGGTAGTTTATGATGGCAACACGTTCGCGGGAGGAATCAGTAAACCCCACTTGCATTAGTAGCGTGTTATTGTACTTCGTGTGTGTGTGTGTGCGGCGCGTGGCCGTGTGTGTGTGTGTGGGGGGTCGATAGGATCGCTGACGATTTCCGTTCCGATTCACTGTTATTTATTCATTAAATATTCTTAAGTGAGTGGTTTTGAAAATAGTGGATTAGTTGGCATCAGTTATAATTATTTTTATAGCTGTCTCGTTTGGGAATATTTAAAAATACTACAACTTTATTTGGTTTTGACATTAAGCTCTTAAAAAAATCTAAAACAAAAATATGTATACACGCATTAAAATACACGAATGTGTGAGCTTACCAAATTAGTCCTTAACAGTTTCAACGCATTTGTAATCACCTTCTGATACCCTCGTTCTATGTGGAGCTGGTTACAGATGTTTCTGGGCGGCAGTGATAATGCGCAACGCATTATTTTCAATACCATTCATTATGAATTCAACATGAACATAGTCAAACGTCATTAGCGCTAAGTGTAACTTGGTTTCCGTTATATTTACCGAGCGGGTGCTTTGTTTGATAGTGAGTATGTTTCGTTTAACACATTATTGTGTCGTTTAGTGTTCGCACTAGGTTCGTAGTCGGTTCCTGTGGGTGTGTTCCGCTTCTAGTCCTGCGTTGTGTATTATGTTTTAGTGAGACGGGGCAAGACGCAACACTGCTGTGTCATAGGATCCAACCAAATTCTCTAACGATTCTCCTGTAAAGGTGCAGGGATAATCTACCACGCTGTTTAGTTATACAAATATATCCAGTTGTCATCGTTCGTGGTTCTGCTTGCATTTGACATTTCTCAAACTTGTTACTTTTCTTAATTATATTTTATGTCAATTCTAATTGATGTTAAATGATAATTATCGCTTATTGAAATTGCAGCCGAAAGCTAGTAGATTAAAATCTTGATCCATGACATTTGGCTGAGAAAAAAAAACAGTAAAAAAAGTAAAATTTCTTGGTGTCGAAAGTTCTAGAAAGAATGCTAAGGAGTTTAAAAAATTGCTGTGACTTAAATCACAGATAAGACAATGCGATTTTATGAATTGAATACTTAAACGTAATGGTGGAATCCCTCTATCTTTTTTTAACATATCCATTCCCAATATAAGTAAAGCAATATTAATAATTAGTTATTTTTGCATTATAATATTTCCATACAGTGAGTGTTGTGTTGCGCTCCGGCATAGTGTTACCATGTGATGCATTTCTCCAATACTCAATACGGTTGGGTTCCCCACTTGCAGTATTCAATTGCCAGGTGCAGGTTACCTACTGTGTGTTGTTCTAATACAAATAGCTGTACTGTTTGTAAAGTAACATTATTATGAACATAACGTGAACTGGCTGCAAAAAACGATGATAAATCATAATAAACGACTCCAATATTATAGTATGCTTCTCGAATTGTTCATAAATTAACCTATTTGTAACCATATCACTTTATTCTGCTACTAATACGCGAAAAAATATGGGTTTAAATAAAAATAAAGGATTTAGAATCATATACAACTTTTATGATTTTCGATCATTGTTTAGCATTTGAAAATTGAAATTTATAATTTATTTATTGCTGCAGTTAGTAATGATTCCAATGTTCTGATTGAACATTGGAATCCTTGGTATAAATTTAATTTAAAAAATTGCGATTGTAAGCCACAATATGAATTATTTTGTATATAATATGTATACTTTGGAAAGAAAATCCCCTATGGAGATGTACGGATACGGATAATATTGAGTCGTTTAGTTACTTTTTGTGTTGGAACTCACAATAGATAACCTACACCTACTTATTAATTAAATTTTTGTATTACTTATTTTGTTAATTTTATTTTTTGACGTATTTGATACTGAGTACTGAAAGTACAAACTTTTTTATGGTTATACTGGCTTTTTATGATTTCTGTTGTACGTTATCGTAAGGGATACCTTGTAGTTATTTGACTTATCTGTTAAACGGCTGTTCTAATAATCTCAGTATCGATAATCGTCATGATAATCGTCTGTCGAAATCTATGATTAAACAAACGATTTTAACTTACGTTTTGAAATTATTTTGGACAGTGTTTAACAACAAAATCTTGTGTTTTTTATGTTCTACTTATGTTTATTACGTGTTAAAACATGCCTCAGCGCATTTCTGAAATCTAGTATTATTCGTTAGTTGTAACTTTAATTTGAAAACCAAAGGTTAAATTATATTACGTTAGTCTCCTTCACGTTCGGGTGCAATCGAGTTTTTAGTGAAATGTTATTTATGTGCGGTACGTTCATCCTAGGTCGTCGGGAGCAGAGCAATGGCACAAATGTAATGCTTTATGTAGTCGTTAGTGTATAATAATAAATTATAATAAACAAAAGAAATATTAATTATAATTCTCTGTACGTGTTCTATATACATGTTATCGTAAATGAAAGTATATCTTACATTTTGACGCGTACGCGTCAGTTACTTGTTGCGTATTTATTTTTGATATATAATAATAATGTAATCTGACATTTTGGATGTTACTTTTTTAATTTTAATTTTGTCGGTATTTCGTCACTGCACGCTATCATAGAGTACGGAAGACGTGGGCGTGTACCGTATGGGGCGTGGCGTGCACGTAATCACGTGTCAAGGTCGTAGATGTTCACTCGCTGTACGTGCGTTTGTATCGTAACAATTCTGATTGTTTCTCGTTTATAGTGTTTGTGCGGTATTAATTTTTTTTGATGTGATTCGTACTAATACACGTTTTAGAATATAGTGGTCATTAACAGTCCGCGCGTGTTGCATCAAAATGTTGCATCAGTGTAGATTGACGGGAAAGCGAAATAAATTAAGATCGAGTTTTTTTCAGTGTTAGTTAGCTCAGTGTGTTATCGGTTGACACGAACACTTACAAAAACTTCAAGTATATTTTATTAAAGTTCTTTCGTTTTCCTACGTGTAATCTAGACAAAAACAATGACTTAGCTCTACGCAAACTTTAGCTCGAGTTCGGTGCCTTTAAGTATGTCGAATGAAATCGGTCCACTTTTGGATTTTTAGATTATCTTCGTACGCTTCGCCGTAGAACCGCGTAGAAGTCGCGTTTACGTTTAAATAGGATCTCACGTTCGTAATGTCGTCTGCATGTTTATTTGAATAAACGTTCCGGTGTTAGATGAGGTAGGTATTTATATTAAAGGTATTAAAGTCAAGGCGGTGTCGACGTACGGGCATAATAATATTAACGTATAGTACTGCGAGCGGGCGTGTGCCGCCGCGGGCCGCGCGGGCTTTCCGGGGCGCATCATACGTTCGCACTATGTGAATCGACCAAATTAACTTTTAATTCAACCTTAATTTTTTTGGAAACAAATTATTTAATTAAAATTAACAAAATTTGCATCGGTTTCGTAACTATCCATACATCAGGAATATTTGACGTACGTATTTGAAGTTTCTCCGTTGACCGTCTACTTGTCGTCCAATTGTACAGCTCGGATTAGTCGATTTTATTTAAGAGTAAATTTGGTTACGTCACCTGTGTGTCGAGCGAACGGAGTCCGGTCCGTGCGCCGCGCTCGCTGCGGAGCTTCCGCCGTTCGCCGCGCGGGGCGCCGCCGCGGACACGACTCATATTATTATATTAATAGTACACATATTATTAAAACCTTTTATAAAGTGAAAAAGTGTCAAGGTATTTTGCAGGTTCCTCATCAGTTGTACCTTGTTACGAGTGCGACGTAGAAATAGAGAGATAATTTAGTTTTAAGATAAAGTCAAATATTATCATTAGATGCAAGTTTAGACGTGTCGGTCTAGTCGTGTCCGTGGCGACGGCCTCGTAACGTTGATCGTGAACGGGGGAGCGGATATCTCCGATGCGCCGTTCTGGGCGAACGAAGAGGTTACAAATTTTATTGAGATTATATTTATTCACTTACGGTTATATTTACAGAGCGTATCGTGAAGTTAAACTTTAAGTAGGAAAATAATAGTTGCGTGAAGCGTTTTGCTGTCGCCATCCTCGTACGTGTACAGAGAGTCGCCGTTATACGTTTTATCGGACATTAGACATATTGAGAGATAGATTTGTGAGTGTACCTTTGTACCGTCGTGATAAAACCGTTGGCTAATCTCGAAACGTACGATTGTGTATGATTACTGTATCTCCGTCGTCAGTTGTATTATCACAGGAGTAAATAAATATTATTGATGTTATTTTTAAACGGATTTTAGTGTAGGTTTTATAATAGACACGTTGTCGACAAGAGATTTAAACATAGTTGTATTATTGAATGATCTGTTGTGCTATACATATTTTAAAACTTATTGTTTTGTTATATTGACGTTATATTGTAAATTATACACATGAAACCTTCCGTTATACAATGATTTACATGTTTTTGATAATTGTTTATTGTCTAGCCTCTCTGTGCTTCTATACTTTGTTTCCTTTTGTATTCACATTTTGTATTGTATACATTTATTTAAATATCGCGATGTGATCGTGTTGTTAGCCTTCAATGTGCTGAAGAGGTTTTAATTTATACCATTTTATCTAAAATTTAAAAGGGTGGTAAATCAGTTGAGTAAACTAAGGATACGTATTTTTACCAAAGTATAATATTGAAGGCTAATAATATGATACGCTGAGACTTTTTACAAGCGATATTTATCTACATATTGTAAGTAAATTACACATTATGATGTGAATAACTCAAAACTAAGAAGGTCTATTGTTATTTTTGTAAGTTGGGACAGTCTGCACAAAAGGCATCTTCACCTTTGTTCCGAGGGCTCGTCTCCGTTGCAAAATAGAAAATGAGCGATAATTGCGTTACAAGTGGCGTTTGTCCTGGCAACAGAATAATTTGTGAATGCTGTTTTATATGTTAAAATTGTGCAAAAGTTAATATAGAAACTTTTTTGTGAATGTCATTGGAATTGTTAGCCAAGTAGATTATTTCATAACATAGTGAAGTTGACAGACTTTGCGAGTATGCCAGCTACCGTTCATGCGAGATCATTTTTTAAGTATTTAAAATGGAACGGGCGATCGGTATGTACGTAAATATCGCATGTGAAAGTTTCATATCGTAAAGGTGCCAAAATATGTTTTTAGTATTTACTTCAATTATGATCTACACCGCCCAATTTCAGCGGTCCATTTTTATTAAGTCATCTTTTATAGTTATGATAATTTGTAATTGTTTCGATTTTCCAACACTTATATAGTTACGCTTGAAGAATCTTAGAAAAGATCATTTTATAAATATAGATAAAACATTATTAATAGGGATTTTAGTCAACCAAACGCCGCCTTATTATTTTTTATAAAACCAAGTCTTAATAGGTATCTCGATGTGTGCGTTAATGAAATATCACAAACGCAAAATATATATATCGCTTATTCGTTTTATAAGATTGAAATCACTTCAAGTATCGATCAAAAATTATATTTATGTTGCACAAAGTAGTGTAAAAAATGCTTCTAAAAGTTATGTAATGTGCTTGATTCAGAAGTAGTTTTCTTATAAACATTTAGACAGAACAGAAAAGGTAACAAAGATTAAACTATATATGAAAGATATTTTATTGTAATAAGTGTAATAATGTAGTAACAGTTTTAGGCTTTCTGTAATAAGTTACTTTGCCCCGTAGCCTAAATAACACATTGTATACATCCAGAGTTTGTCGATGTTATATTTTAATTCTCTTGTGATAGCTAGTTTTTTGTTATGTAGAATCTCTTTACTATTTGCAGTATTACATTTTTGAATAATTTTTCGCGCACTATGAGTCCAGGCCGTTTTATCTCCTGTCTTTCATCCTGGCCACTATAATTTGTCGTTTCTATACTAACTTAATCTCGGTCGCTATATTATTTAGTCCGTTCTCTGCCAGTCTTATCCCGGTAGCAATCATATCTCGTATGTTCTATTTCAACGTCATCTTGAGCGTTATATCTTCGTGTTATATACAGTTTGTTTGTAAACATTTGTTACAATCTCATCCTGGCCGCCATACTCTCTTCCTCATCCTTAACCTGTCCTTCATATTTTATTCTGTTTTTATCGACCTCATCCTGGCTGCGATATTCACCTGTCATCTTACATATCTCAGATGAGGTTAGATTGATCTATTTAATATGATTTAATTATGACGGTTTCGCTGCCTGGCGGCCTAGTGCGCGTGAATAATGAATTTGCTGTAGTATTATATAATTTGACCACCATATCATACAATTTCTTTATTGCCATTGAAATCTTGTCGCAATCATTTCAAATTTATGTACACTGTCGATTCTATAGAAATATATACGTATTCAATAAAAAAATAAGACGATATGGCAATACAATGTGTTTAGTATCATAATTAAAAACGGAGACGCGACACTATATTTTTCCTGTATTGAGTCTCTTATTTACGCATATTCTATTATTAATTCGAGTTAACGTTTAATTCAAGCTCGTAGTAATTTACACAATAGACATTTCTATAGTTTAGCTGATGTCTATGATATCATAATTTATCTTGAATTATAATTTACTCCCATAATTGCTACTTTGTTGAATTTATTTACAAAATTCTGACGCCATTTTGAAATTATTTATGCAGTATATACGATCGGTAACTTGACATATCAAGGTTATATTATGTTTTTAGTTGAATTTTTTACTTACATTTTATATTATTCAAAATTAATGCTATCCGTCAGATGTCACGTCTTATTTCGCAGACAAGTAGCTTAATTAGCCGTTCGAGTAACAGTTTAGCTTCTTGACTCGTGGCGTTTACTAAAGAAGAATTATTATAAGACGTGTGCCGAGACAATCTTAATTAAACATGTGTTTTCGTTATGACATTTGAATTAATATATTATTTATTTATGTGAAGTTAGATTTTTTGTCCAAAGTTATTTATAAAGAAATACGAAAAAAGAACAGTCTCTGTTCCATACTAATAATGTCATGTTGACGACTGTTACGCGTACTGTGCTACCGCGGACTGAAATGTTATCAAGTAAATTGCCCAGCTGGTTGATTAAATAGCTGAATAACATCAAGGAAGCTACTTGAACGGCACCGTTTTGTAAAGAGGCTAGTCTGTTGTAATTAAGCTAGTTGGGTGCGACATTTATAACATAGTGTGTATTAATGAATTAACTCATTTATTTGCAATATTCGGGACTAAATCAAAATATACTTAAAGTAAATATAAATAAATGGATTATAGCACAAACTGTTGAATATTATATGGAGAAATTTACGTAATTTTTTAAACACAAATAATATTTACATATATAATTGTTTGATTGTTGCAAATGAAAACAAAGTTTTTTTGTACTAAGTTAATACGATGAGATATATTTTACGCTTCCCAGAGGTGTTGTAGCCAAAGAATGAATTGTACAAAGCGGCTTAAAGCCTTATTATTTTGTTCTTAGTTGAGATGTCTTGCCAGTGGTACCAGTTATAAGTATAGGAAACTGTTTGGTGTAATAATGTTTTGTATGGAGTGTCGCAGTGAGAGACACATTGCCATTTCAGTGAGTTGCAATCTTTACTTTTCAATCATATTTTTAACGAAAATTTGTGGAAAATTCTTGCATCACAATATACGCTTAAATTCTAGTTTTGTAGTGAATATGTTATCTTTTGTTAAGTTTATGGTGTTAGTAAAATTTATTAGTAGCGATTGTTTCGTATAAATAATTTGTTTTATTGTTTATTGGCGTATTAATAATATTTTAAGCAAACTTTTCGATGTTGTCTGTTTTAATGTTATAAATACTATATAATGTAAACGTTCGCTGCTTGATTTACTTTAAATAATCATCACATTAAAAATAAACGCATTAAACATTCGGTTCATGTAATAAACAAGAAACTTCATTGAACTTTAAATATCTACCGAAATTAAACGAAATGTATCCTCTGCGTTTGGGTAATATGGGGATGTATCAAAATAGATTGTAGCGCTACTGCCGCGTGTCTCCCACTGGCGACTGCGTACGTTTGCATTGCGTTAATTAATCGTAGCTAACACAGTATGTGAGGGTCGGTCCCATCGCGGCACGGGCCCATTTCGACACGTATGCACAAAACTGTTCGATGCTCGTGCGGTGTCGAGACGGGCGCCGCCCGGACGGGACGGCGCCGCGCGGCGGTCGGGGCGAGCGCCATAGTAAATTTAATGCAGTTATTTTTTTCTCGTCGCCGGCCGACGCTCGGGCGGAGCCTCCCTATATTTGTTGTTTGTTCACCGATTCACGACTAGAATACATTTAGCTGAGTAAATTAATGCATATTATAATATAGTTTTATGATGAAATCGGAATATGTATATGTAATCCTACATGTCTATTAAATCGATGAAAATAGATTAATGGTTGTGTATTCGTTTGCTATTCCCTATCCTCGCTAAACCTTTTTTCTTTAATTAGATCTCGCTTTCTAGGTTGTAGAACGAGTACGGTTCGAACGGAGAGGCCACCGACACACTTATTGGTACCTCTGGACCTATGATAATATGATCAGATAAAACCCTTGTTCCATATGAAGTTGCTTACAGGTGTCCATTGGTGGCAATGACCAATTACCTTCAGTTGCACTGCATGCTCTAGTTTTATAAAAAAAATCTAAGTATTTGTGAATGATAAATAATGTACCCGAGTTATATTCAGACGTAATACGAAAACGGGGATTTTCAAGATCGTTTGCTTACGGCAACGTATTAACCTGAATATACAGGAAATTTGCTTCCTGGTCGGGCAATCGTATAGCGAAAAATCCAAAGTCCACTCACTTTGTGATAAAATAATTCTTATAAAACAACTGTATGAAAAAATTTAATAGAACTTGACGGATGCGTTAATAAATCCCCGTGAATAACATTTATCATGTTTCAAAAATATCTAATCCATAGTACATGTCATACGTCACCTTAATAAGTGCGTATAAAATCATAACATTAAGTACCTTTCTTATAGGGTCACTGGACTCTCGTCCCAAAAGGATTTGCATTCTTGCTATGTAAGAGTGAGTTTGTTTAAATACCTAATTGTTTATTATTCAATTACGTATTATCTCATTCAAGATAGCTTTGTACCATGCTATCTTCTTTGGCAAAAATCAATCACAAATAATAAACCACATGTTGTCTTCTGCACAATGACACCGCAGTCGGCAGAAGTGCGCCGGCGTGAATATGATCATTATAATAAAGGTTAGCCATGTTAATCGCTCGGGTCACATTTTACCGCCAAAGGTTAGAGGTTAACCTTCGGAAGATGGTTGTCTGTCTTTAGTCATAATTTATTATCTTTAAAACGTTTATCATTTTTATATGCTGTCTTAGTTATGGATTCTAAAAATATGTATGTTAAATTTATGAAGGCTATAATAACAATAAAAATATAAATAGAGGCTGGTAGTAATGACAGTAATTATAAGTAGGTAGTATCATATATTGTCACACTATGAAATTTTCATTTTACTAAACATTTTTTTCCTTAAAGTATGACAGATTCCAAGAACCCAAAAGATATAGATTCCTAGAATCTCAATATTTTTGTTTCCATCCATCCTTAATCCCTGCGCAAAAGTTTTCAATAACAATATTAACATATCGACATAAGGATTGTCCTTTATAAAGCTACCCTTTATAACCACTGCAATAAAAACCACCCTAAAACTGTTTTCTAAACAGTTGTTTATTGTTCGCTGCCCACTTGTTGCAGCTTCCATAATTAATCTTATCAATGGCAGGGGGTTATTGTAACGAGAGCAGACGGGGTCGCTCACAATGCGGCCCGCTTGCAGGTTTTTTATAGTGTCAGCTGCACAAGTGGATCACTTCATTATTATAAAAATGGGATTAAACCGCGTTCCAAATTTTTGACCTCTAAGCTATTATTCGACGTTTTTATAAGAGAATAAAGGTTAGATTGGCGTGGGGCTTAAATTAGCATGTGCGTTCAATTGCCTCGGCTCTGCGAACCCTCGCGAAATTTATCTTTTTATTCATTATACGGATTATTGTATTTATCCGTGCGGCGGAGCGTGAAATCGTATCGGTTAACGCTTCATCAAGAGGAATAGATTATCGCGGCGATATCGGAAGCGATTTATCCGCTACCGTTAGACGACGCTCGAGTCGTGACCAATCGGGCAATTTGGAGTCGACGTAATGCGATACGCAGTTCCAATTTATTTCATTAATTTTAGCTACTGACTTCTACATTTACTGGCTATTAATGCCTATCTAATGAATATTGATCGGTGTTTTTATTTATACCCATTAAAACGCTACCGGAGCATCTGACGTGGGAAGTTAATATTTTATCCGAAATGCGTTTTATAATTTACTATAATATATTTGCCCTCTTGTTACGCGTTAGGGATCACTATAGGTAATGATTAATAATTAATAAACTCATGTCTATAAATTAAACATGGTTCAATTTATTTGGAAATACCTAGAATATCGTGTATGAAAATACGAAGTATACGAACATAACTTGGTACACAACACGCCCAACCCTAAGCTACATAGGTCTTATCTAGTTATCGTGGCCGGGCGGTACATGACAGGAACAGCTTAATATATAAGCTCTCGCGGTTCTTTGTATAAGTTCATCGCAAGTTGTTTCACACTTGGAAAACTTCACGTCGGGGCCCAATAAACGATAGCCCGCATCCAGGACATTACGGCGTTGTAGATCGTGACCGTGACATAACTGCGCTCGTGCACTTGTTGCTCGTCCGTTTGTCACTTCCGTATGCAGAACACCGTTAACTGTTGGGCTAATTAGACCCACAACATAACGTCTAGGGGTTCTATACGCGCTGTATCGGACGTGTTCTTGCGCTTGAGACATTATATATTATTAATCTAAATATAATGAGATGTTATTTTCGATGGTTTATTTTTTTTACAATAATACATATTTTTTTGCCAAATCAACCATTAATATATGTTTTATTATGTGTAAATATAGTGTTTTGTTGTTTATGATATGTAACGTATATATAATTAAGATAAATTTTACTATGTTTCTGCGCAGAAATATTTATAATAAAGGCTGTTAATAAAAATATAATGAGTGAAGTTTAAAAATCTGGTAAGTTCTTATACTTACATGCGATAAACCATAATCCTATTATTCGGCTATCACCACTACTTTCAGCCGAAGCTGAACGTTCAAAAACATAAGAAATTTATTTCCAAATTGGCTTAAAGTGTATTGTAAAGTGTGTAGTAAAGATATGAAAAACTTTTGTATATATTGTATCATACACCTTTTAAAAAGCTCTAATCGTTATCGAACCGTTCGCAAGTGTTTGTATACTCGACTTCAGACCTGAATTGATAATCTACATTATAATCGAGGTGGAGGTCAACGAAGCTGTACGTAGACCAAGGTGGGTAGGTACCGTGCTTATACCTAAATCGGTTGTGGCTTATCATCGGAAGAACATCGTTTTAGAAGGAACGTCCTGACTTCCGTCTGTCCCAGAGTGGAACTAAGGCCATCTCTTTTTTAGGGGGATGCGTATCTACCTATATGATATATATATGAGTGTTTAATATATTCTATTCATAACATAGTTATTTTATATTCGCAACTACTGCAGCTAGTTATATAAAGTGTATTTATATGACATTACCAACTTACAGTCGATACTGCAGTCCCTACTACGTTTTAATTTGTCAATCTAGAATTAATTAAATACGTGAGTACTTTCTTTAATAAATAAGAATTGTTGCTACATAACGGTAACAGCAGGGATTACTGTAATATATTCTATTACTGTATATTGTATATACCATAACGTGTATAACAGTATACCGTATCATAATAATAGGTCTTAGATCCTAGCAAATTGAGCATCGCATGCCTTCGCATCTCGATTAGCGTCACACTGAAGGCCCGAGCCGACACGACGCCTAACGAGGCTCGTGACCGTGTCAGCTGGACTACACACTCGTTAGCCCGCAGCCGGCCCTCTGACACTTCCTTATGCACTACACCGCCAATAGTTACGCTAATTAGACCCGCGACACAGGCCGCGACGCTATTATTGCAGGTACAAGGCCAAAGTTTAAATAAGCTGGTCACGCCGTTTAGTCTTTTTTTATTGCTTTTTATATAAAGTTTTAGTAGCAATATAGGAGCATACCTTCTACCTGATGGTAAGTCATCCGTGCTGCCCTGGACTGCTATAAGGAATTTCATATAGAACAGGAGTTTTATCTAAAGTCGAACACAGTTGCATTGGACTGAGATGCAACTGCAAGACAAAGGCATGGGTAGACTAAGAAGGTGGTAGAACTCTTTGTGGTTCGACTCCGGAAGCACCACCTATTCCTGCCTAATAACAGCCGTGTAATGCGCTGTTTTATTCTGGTATGAAGGGTGTGGTAAGGGAGACATACTTTTCCGAATTATTTCATCTTAGTCCTCAGGGGTAGCAATGCACCTGTGGCTAACCTTAGGCGATACTTTGATCTGACTTAGGGTTGATTACAGATGTCCATGGGCGGCAGTAGCCCCTTACCGTCAGGTGGCCTGCATGCTCGTTTGCTATTCCCATACTAAAAAAAAATATATAGGACTAAGACGGTCAACTCGACAGAAAAGCAATAACCGCTTCACGCTAGAAATAGATAGCACTTCTTCGCTGTTTTCTTCATAGGTACAATATTATGTACAAGTAGAAAAGTATAAGACTAATGTAGCTGATCATAATTACTCCAGATTTCATATGTATGAAAACAATAGACGTATTTGAATATGTTAGTAGGTAAAACAACATATTTATCTATTATTTCGTTTTATTAAGACTTTTGTATCGAACCCACCCTATTTGTTTTTTTTTTTTTTTTGTAACCTCGATGGCAGTTTAAAAGTGTTTATTTACCGTACATACCGTAAACCCATTATTGTCCCACTGCT
>DWTU01000911.1:0-14773 GCA_018251515.1 Cecropterus confusis
TGGTGCGTGCCTGG
The DNA here is from genome assembly GCA_018251515.1 of Cecropterus confusis. Lineage (NCBI taxonomy): Eukaryota > Metazoa > Arthropoda > Insecta > Lepidoptera > Hesperiidae > Cecropterus > Cecropterus confusis. The sequence goes on from DWTU01000911.1 coordinate 15, forward strand.
GATTCGATCCTCGGTACCCTCGATTGAGAGGACGAGTTTCAACCATTCGGCTATCACTGCTCAATAGATTGGTTATTGAATCTTAATTATAAAGGAATAAAATCTCTTTTTGAAAACCTCACCTGAACACGCACTCTACCCTAATATTCCTAGACACACACACACATCTACACTCACACCCACAAGCATATTTCATACATATACACACTATACATACTAAAATTTAAATTCTTGTAGTTACTTCTATTTTCTTATTTTTCTATTTAATTCAAATTATTATATTGTTGTATAATATATTCGATAATTTATATACTTTGTAGTACTCAGAAATTGTATAAGGGGAGAGCGAGGCCCCCTACTACAGGTATAAACATACTTAAATGGGGGTACCCAACAATATTGTAAAACTATGTACCACTTTTAAGGCAATCATTTTCATTTTCATTCATTTTCATGAGATTTTACTTATAAAGTGAATGGTACAACTATTGTACAATAAAATAAAATAGTTCATCATATTAAACTTTATGGTTGTTTATTTTTTACAAAATTTTGGATTTTCAATGATTTAACATTTGACACAGTATTACTGATCAAAACTAATTTAAAAGCAGTCGGTGTAAAGTCAATGCATAATTTTGGTAACCAGCTTGAAAAAAGTAGATTATTTCAATTAATACATAATCTATACGTAGAGTGGCAGAAATAAATGAATTATGGCGATGGAAGTAACGTAAGCTATGATATTAATTGAACACGAGAGGTGTCGCATTGAACAAGTGACATTTTATTTTAGGCATCCATTAACATATCACATTATTTGCAGTCAGTTGGAGCAATGCATTTGATATTAACGATAATCTATTGCAAACCTAATAATAATTTTATCGTTATTATTTCTACTACGTTGCTAACCTAAAAATAAATAAGCGTTTTATTGAAACATAATAATCTTTATAATAGAGCGAAGAAAGGTTAGCTCGACAGAGTCGCGTTGTAACTTTTGTTTCTAACATTCTTATCCAGCTCCCCATGACCCAATTCCTATTTATAATTAAGAAGCAGGTAACACTTGAACATCACAAGCGCGCAAACACCTCGTAGCCGTGACGTCACTGATAACCTCCACGCCTACGTTGGCTGCCGAGTGGAGCGTAGGCACACGAGTAAAGTGCATCGGGCCCTAGATGAAGTACTCGACATACATACATTGTAGTAAGTTCCTAGTAACACGGCAACCCATAAACCTAACGCGGTTGACGGTATGAGATTTTGTTTATTTTTCATAACACTGTATTTTGTTACATTTTCACAGAATTTCTCGAAGTAAACGGAAACATAAATAACACAAGGTGTTTAGCTGATTTAAAGTTGTAATGCCGCTATAATATCTACAGGTGTTACATATTCTCAAACATATTTAATCTATCGCTTACTTTGATAAGTATTTTTTTATCCTCCACATTTTCAAACTAATTATTTGTGGAAGAAAAAGACACGAATATTAAGGAAATAATCAATAATTGTAACAGTAGTAGAGACTTTTGATTTTAGATCTTCCACCGTCCTCTTTATCGCATTAAGTGCCCCTAAATTGTACTGGTTCGTCTACCGCTTTTTTCGACAAAGACTACGTTACACGGTAGTCTCCGATGGAGACCCAGGCTCTTATATGTCAAAAATTATTTTATTCCCAAACTAAACAAATACTCAAGAAATATTCTAAACACTACACAATCAAAAACGAAAGCTAAAACAAATAGAACACCCAAATTCGAAATACTCATTTGCCAGAGTATATCTGACCTAGTTCATATTTTAAAATAATTTAAAGAGACTACTCCGAATACAAAACGAGTTAGGTAATTTCAAGTGTCTGAAACTCGCAAAGGCCTAGCAGTTTTGTGACGACACCCTTCGCGTAAAACATGAGGCCGTGACCTAATTACGTGCATACAACTAAAGTAAAGAAGCTGAAAATATTAAGAGCTTTAAGTTAAGTCCATACCTCCTATTCTATAGAAAATGATTGCAGGGAAAATGCCTGGCAGTGTTTTAGTTGTCTTTAATTAGCTATAATTCAGCAATCATAAGAAAAATAAATTGCACATAATAAAATAGTAACTTATATAGTAAATTTTTACCTCAATCTTTTTAGATGTCTTCGTTAGTGTAATATTCTTATTAATATCTATACAAAATAGTTTTCTTTTAACTTTGGAAAAATTATTTCTTCGAGCTATAACTTATTTCACGATCCTGAAATAGGTACATCTTATACGTGTTATACATAAACTCCGAAAGCGGCTTCACAAATATTGTACCCCTGAGATTTAAATAGACTTTTGAACATACTTGTTTGCCTCACTTTAAACCTCTCCGCCTACAAAATTTTAAGTAGACGGCATGTGCATAAATCGACAACCTACAATACGTTCACCGGATGTTACATAAGTTACAGCGTGACCAAACATCTATTTAAAAATAAATATTTGCCTAGATATCTTTATCATTTTTATACTTAAACGTAACGATCTGGTTACCTGATAGAAAGTAGTTGCTGTAGCAGTAGTTGTTTGTAGTTGTCGCCTATCGACATTTGTAACCAGAGAATTCGCCAATGCAACGCCGGCTTTGAATAAAAGCTCTTTTTGCACTTTTTTGAAGTCTCATAGTTATAGGGCTCCGGGAATAACTCGGGAGTCAGTTTAATAGCTTTACCATTATAAAAATATGTGTATACGTTTAAATGCAATGTCCAAACTAACCTTGATTAAGACGTTTTGCTATTAAGGTGTTAAAGTTTAGGGTTCAGTTCGATATTCAGCTATGGAATCAAAACTGTGTATGTTCGTAAAGAGACCTAAGCGTACAAGAAGTAGCAACATATACTAAAAATAATTAACAATAATAATTTAACAATAGAATAAAAGTACATTTACTTCAAAACGTAGGAAAGAATTACGGTCTCGTGTTAAAGCAGATATCACGAAAAGCTCCCAAACCTAGCTCTTCTTACATAAGACCTAACTGCCCCCAATTTGTTTTTCGTGACCTGGTTTCTCATCGAACTTAGTAAATAGAACGTAACATGAAAATTATAATACGCTGAAAGTAGTAAAACAACTTGCGAATATAGGAAATGTGCTAGCCGACATGTAAAATTGAACAATGTTCATCCTCGTGAAACACGCTCATAGATTTTCAATTGTTAACTTGTCTGTTTTCCCTAGATCAATCTAGTAACCTTACCAACCTCCATTAAAATACATACTATCGAATTTATGGACGTTTTTAAAAATAAACATAAATATGAAAACAAAAACACCATTGATTTTAAAATCAGAAAAATTGTTTAATAATATTTTGTTTAGATATTTAAAGCTATCATGATTTTTTTAATTATATAAGGCTTAAAATAAATACAGACGGTCCATGCGACATTTTTTAGGAACAGTACCTACACAACAACATTACCGATGTACCTACTTTTATGAAGGACGTTTAAAATAAAATGTAGTAATTTTTGATGTCTAAAGCAAAATTATTAATTGCGAAATATTAAACAACCACATTCAGTGTCACATTTGTATGTCAACGAACTTAAACAAATCGTGAATTGTTTCGTAAACGCAGGATGTGAGTTACATTATGAATATTTCAAATGCAATGATCTGGAATTTGAAATGGATTAAACAAAGAAGTCAGTTAACAACAATGGCTAGTCAGCATAGTGATTTCAGCCATTCATAAAAGTCCATACATAATAAACTCAATCATAACTCCGCAACTAAATATAAGATTTACCAAATCCTTATAAACTGAGAACTCAATGAGATCATGTAGGAACTGTTTATAGTAAGTTTCCTATCAAAGATAAAATCATGTAAAAGAAATTGATATGCGTTACAAAATAGATCAAAGCGAGCACAAAAGATGAAATTGTCGCAGTAAATGGTACTACTATAAGGCAAACATTTTCTATGTAGTGTTACATTAGTCAAATAGATCCTACTTGTGAAGTCAAATAGAACTACGTTTGTGAATATCATTTATGTTACGCGGTGGTCGAAGCCAATTAACGTGCCACCTTTTGCATCCGCATATTGTAGAGAGTTCACAGACCTATCAGACTAAAAAAATATTACCCATTACGAGTCTATTGGAACGCAAGTTTTTAGTGTGTGTCGGGAGATTTGCATACAATCACTGAAACGATGCATATTTCAAGCATTCAATTTAAAATTAAGTGAAAATTCGCTGGCAGCTTAGAGTCATTGCTTAAAACTATCCATGAATTACGATGACTTTTACTAAATCTCTCTTTGATGGTAGAACCCTCCACGGTTCGACACCGGAGACACCACCGCCCTACCCATTTCTACCTAATAACAGCAATGTTAAGAGCTGCTGTCTTCTGGGTTGAAGAGTGTTAAGGAGTAAGGGATATACACTTATCTGAGGCTTACCTTATCTTCGGAGGTAATAAAGCATTAATGGGCGACCTTCGATAAGACTGTATAAATCAACTCCAGATAGGATATCTGGAGTTGATTTATAGATGTCCATGGGCGGCAGTGCTCCCTTTCCATCAGGTGGACTACATGCTCGTATGCTATTTCCACATTAAAAAAGATCTTACCTCTGTTTTAGACGCAGCCGGTGGTCGTGCAGGCGCACGTCACCGGTGTTCTCGATACCGTCCATGATGTTGGAGGTACGCTTGTTGTCGCCCACCACCATCGTGACTGGAACAAAGTAAAAGTAACATTTCAATTCACACGTATTATTGATCGTATAGGTTCAGGCAAATCAGGTCAAAGCTATGTTCTAATCACGTAATAAGCCACTCGTGTGCATAGTCTAAATTTCGTCGGACATCCGTTTGAATTAAGTAAACATTACCATTAGATCGGTACCAAACATAAATTATATCAGTGTTCGTTATTTAAACGCCTCGTTATAAGTTTATCGTGATAATGTTACTATCCCTTTTTCTAGCCTAATGTTGTATTTAAGCTGGCCTTTATCGCAAAAAATTGTAAAGCAACATGTACAAAAATAGCTTCACCAAAACCGAAACACATCCTATGTGACAGTATGGGGAAGCACCCCAACAGCAGGGCATCAGAGGGACGCATGGGACGATTTATTGTCTACGCGATGTATCGATGTCATCGCCTATTTGACGTTCGTAACGTTTATAAGCCGGCTGGGATAGTAATTTCTCGCCAGCGGGGACTGCGTGATTTATTCACAGCGTGACGGTGAATATTGATAAGGCGACGAGACAGGGGCACGCTTGGTGCCGGAACGCCGCTGCTTGATCATTCCGTGTACGTAGAACACGATGCGATGCAGCTTTCCACATGTACCAAGAAAGTATATCACGCGGAATTTCCTTCGGTGTCTGTTCCTTTATTATACTCGCTATTTCCTTAGTATATTCAAGCTCAAATAACATAATATTAGATTACTAGAATAATATTCTCTTTTATAGTAATTTGGTCTTCTTTCATAAAAGTAAATAGCAAGTATAAGGATCAAACATGTAATTCCTACTTAAAACATTAGTTTTAATTTGGCTAAAAATACAGTACTTCGTACGTCAAACATTTATTTAATACAACGAAAAGCTTTCCTCATTTCTTAATCCCGTTTTTATCATTTGGCAAATGCTTCAAAAAAAATCACATTGTAACGAAGGGTAAAAATACTCTTAAGCCACCTACACACTCGGGCGATTGATAAATATAACCGAACACGAACACGTAGTTACTCGGTTTGTCCGCCGATGCAAACTTCTCATTTTACGAGGAAATACCATTTCGCCTGTTCTCGGAATTGGTTTATGATCAACGATTCTGACTGTACCCTATGACGAATGTTAAATGCTTCGTATGGCCATGCTATTAACAATAACCTAGATGCGAAGATTGTAATCCGGTGAGTGACCACGATATCTGATATCGTAAAGTAATTGAATTGTCTACCAATTCGCACTTGGCCAGCGCGGTAGACTACGGCCTGAAACTCTCTCAATCTGAGAGAAGACCCGTGCCCAGCAGTGGGACAATAATGGGTTGACGCTAAAGTAATTGAACAGTACTATAGTAAAGTAATAGTTATAGACTAAATTAAATCAACAAACCAAATAATACATATTAGTATTCAATAAAGAGCTCGTGTGCAAAAGGTATGTAGACCAAGCCGCGAGGATCAGAAATCACACACTTATCGTAAATATTACGGTACGATAAATCAAAATTGTGTTTACAGAAGTAGAATATGATTTGTAGCATATTGGCATGATTTTATGTAAATGTCATTTACACACAAGCAGACGGCGTGTGCACATCGTATACTAGCGACGAAAGAAAAACGTCTTGTAATAGGGTCATTCGTTAGAATATTCTTGTCGGAGCCGAAACGTTATTCTGTGTTACAAAAATAAATACATGAGTCACTGGAAGTACTTCAACTGATTGGGGAAGCAATTAACGAGCCGCTATTAAGCATTTGGAAGAAAAACGCTGATATTCACAGGCGAGATAAAGGGAAAGGCAGACAAAACCTCCACGACGACTTTGACAAATCGCCCACAAATAGCGACAAGCGTAGGCTTGATGAAAATAATTGATAAGTTACCAACGCTAAAACAATTCGGCCATTTCTTCCCACGCCCCAGTAAAGTAGACTAGAGGTAATAGAGCGAGTAGTCCACAGTTAAATATTGCTTTTTTTTTACATAAGAACTTTTTAATTGTACTACTTGTAGTACACACTTGTACTATGCAATATTTCTTATCGCGCATCTCTCTAAACTATCATTTTGACAAATATATGCCATGAACAGACACGCGGGACGTTAATTCTTATTATATGTATAGACTGTTTCACTCATTAGTGAGAAATTTGCAGACACAATTTACGGGTATATTGTTGGAACGTCAAGACTAGGCAATAATAACATCATGCGTGCATCTGACATTTAAATACATTTGCTGAATCATTATTGCGTTATTACTGCGGTCCACTTACCATGAAAATTTTAACTAAGACTATTTTATAACAATAAAATACGAAGTCGAGATCGCAACATTACATTATTTATATTTTGTAGATAGAGAAACTTATCCTTATAAGTAATAACCAAAATCGATTTATCTACTCTTTAACTTGTTTTAAGATGGAAACTACTTAATATAACATGCAATATGACACATGGAGTATAATACTCATTTTTGTATGAAGTAGCTTGTGTCAATATCACGGTGTAGTATCATTGTAATATTGACAAAAGATTGGCAAGCACCACGGTTGTTGTTTTCCTACATATGTAATACAATGCCACAAAATAATTAGACTGATTAATAGCCTTATACTATTCTATACACCGTTTATATAAGTAGTAAACAAGAATGCAATTCAAGACCATAGGCATCTAAAATCAACTCTATTTAGGAATTCTGCTTAAAATCCATCAAATATGTTTAATCACGTTTAGAACTCACATAATTCAGTAAAATGCATATTGAGGTAGATGGTCGTATCACCACATTTGACTGAGTTCAAACAATTTTGAATCGTTAAGATCAAAACGGCTCAAGGTCCCGACCATGACATATATTAATAAAACTTTCATTTGCGTTATTAAAAGGCTACTTAGTATGAAATAGTAATAACAATTGAAATAGCGATTAATCAGTATTGTCATGTAAATGGGTGCGTCACGGTTAGCGCCGTAACAACCGTTATGTTCCGGTAAATGCTGGGACAGTCTCGAGAGAACTTATTCAACTATATTGGCACGCGAGTTCTTCATTAATCAACTTCCATTAACGACAAATAAAAATTACCACTGTTCGTTAACTTTAAGTATATTAATGTTGAACAAAATTGAACAAAATGCTGAAATACTGTCTAACAGTGATTGTATTTTAATAAAGATAAATTTCAATAGAATCCTTATTAAATGTCTTTATCATATATTTTTATTAAGGGGTTCTGTTTTATTAGTTACGTACTTATATAGGCTACTATTCTTAAACCGAATGTCTTTAAACAATTGCAAGGAATTGTTATTTTTTACCATTTTTTTTTATATTCTTTATTGAAATACAAAAAAAGTCCTATGCATTTTCGCGATACAGTACGTATTTTTAGAGATATAAATTTTTAAACGTTCCAAAAATCTCAACTTTGGGTACTTTAAACACCTGAAAAATTATATAATTATCCAGGACACACTGCGTGTCAGACCTGTATAGTGACCAACATAAGTTTGTTTTTCATAGTGTTTGTATGGCTTACAAAGTTATATTATTCGGTTTTTGAAAAAGTGCTATATTTCAAAAACTGTCAACCGTATCTTGTACGAACCAATTCTCGGTGAAAGATTTCCTTGACATCTACAACATACGTTTTATCCAGATTTTTCACTTCTTAGTTTAGAAGTTAGAGGAAGGGGGGAGGGGGGAAACATTGAACCGCATTGAAAAGGGTTAACTCTCAAACAATCGACTTTGATAAAAAAAATTTTTTGGAAACCTCAATGTCATTTTTGAAGACCTTTCTATAAACGTCCCACACGTGTAGATAAGATGAACTTTTTTTTTTGAGTTTCAGTTCCATGTATGGGGAGCCCTCCTTAATTTAATACATTTTTTATTTTTGTATACAATTCGGAAAGCGGTTTATAGAATACACTTACCTACCAAGTTTCAACTCTGTAGTCTTAACAGTTTCCGAAAAGAGTGGTTGTGACATACGGACAGACAGACATGATGAATCTATAAGGGTTCCGATTTTTACCATTTGGCTACGGAACCCTAAAAACAGATATAAACAGTGAAAATTTTTAAAATCTCTATTTAGAATATAATTACCTATTGCACAAAGAGTTAAATAAAATATTATTTACGCATAATTATATATTTTTAATAGTTTATATGTATTTTCGGGGGTTAAAAGTATCCAAATTTGAGATTTTTCGAACCTTTTAAAATTCATATCTCTAAAAATACTACCTTTATCGTAAAAATGCATAGGACCTTTTTTAGTATTTAAATAAAGAATATGAAAAATGTCGGGTTAAAAAATGACAACTCCTTGCAATTGTTTAAACAATTTCGATTTAAATAATATGGCTCGGGGTTGCCTCATGGCTGGCTACATGCATTTATATCGTCAGTAGGGCAATTTGAAGAGGATCGCATAAAAAAATTGAGGTGGAATAGTTTTCGGTACTCATGCGCAGATTCCTTCTGGACTATGTGATACGTAAGATATGGAGTACCGCAATAACTCATGAAACGTTTTTAAACGTTTTGAAAAGAAATTGACAAGAAAATATATTTTTTATGTACTTAGTCTAACAACATTGAAAATTCTAGAAAATTAAATTTAACAAATTTACGTGGGCAATACGCGAAACAATTATTGTGCGCCGCGAGTGCCGCTACACTGAATCTAGAATCTAATTTGATACTTTTGCAGAACTTTGTTAATTTCAGTGCAAAAGTAACTTTAATGTTTTTGTTTGCTATATTACATAAGGCCGCAACTATTTACTTTATAGCTTACTGTTATATCTTAGAGGTCGAAAAACTGACCTCTTAATCTGGTGGTTCGAAGTTGAATACGCCACCGAATTTTGGAAGTTATGTAGGTATGCATTACATCTTAAGGAAACCTACACGCCAAGTTCTTAAAAAAAATCATCAACCGTGACCGAAATTTACCAATGTGCTCTTGGCCAGCGCAGTTGAGTATAGTCTGAAGCCCTCTATGTAACTCTTCTCACTCTACGAGGGGATTTATGCCCAGCGGCGATCGCAAAGGGTTGAAGTCTCTCCCACAATTAAGAGCATACTCAACTGAGTTGGTCTAATTGTTTAACAGAAAGAGCGGTAATAAATTGCTTACGTACATACGCTCATCTCATGATTATACGTTATAGTAAATTCTAAATACATAAATATAAAATAAACAAGACTTTTAATTATTATATAATGTACAGAAACGATCTTTTTTGTCTTGCTTGCAATCCGTGCTGTTAAGTGATCACCGCCGCTCGTGGCCATATGCTACCGAGTATCAACCGGATGTTAATATGATTGCTGGCACAGTCGAATAGTAAATATAATCTATGTTAGTACTGATCCAACATCTATGTTACATCCGCATTTTGTTCACAGCGTGATCCGTGATCATGTGTTGGTTGGTAAACGAACCGCAATAAAAACAAAATAGGTGTTGGCGCGGAAGTGGGGCGGTCGGTTACCCGTGTAAATGGCGCATTCGTCGTAGGTGGCGGAGAATTCCCATTTCTAAGTTGCTCCACACACGTTGCTTGTTCGCAAACACTAATATCCACTCCATCGTTAACCTTATTTCTGCCAAGCATACATCTAATAGCGTTCGAGTTTTAAAGAAAGAAAATCTTAACATTTCTATTGAGGTTTTTCTCAATTTTAATGAGGTCTTTTGACACTTGGCTTCAAACCTCTTGCTTTAAAAGTTTTATACTTAAAATAATTGGGACTCCAATTCATCAACGATCACAAGCAATCCTGCTAAAATATTTTTTGTAAAATTGACTAGGCAGACATTATGCCGCAGTAATTTACAATGCTGAAGAGTTCTCGACGCGCTTTCTCTGAATATGTATATAGCATTTCGAGTTCCGTAGTTATCTTGAACTGTCACCGGGAATTATTTGTATGTGTAACACGAGTATAATCTCGTAATGTCACCGAGTTAACCGTCGTTGTATGTAGGCCAGTACATAGGTGTCAATGTTTGTCGGTCGCCGGGGCCGTCCCAATGGCATTGGCGTCGTGTGAACGGTCACGTCCAGAAAAATGCGGCGCAAGTAGCCAATTAACGTGCGGGGATAGTGTGGGGCCGGCGTCTCGGCGCCTCTATAAATATCCCGATTCGATGTAGCGCGCGGGATCCGCCGCAGCCGCGAAGCCGCCGTCCCCGCCCGGCACCGACCGACGCAATAACATAAAGACAAGACATAAATCTCCACATCAAAATCGTGACGTCACGTGTTGATACATCAGCCCACGTACCATTTTATTATCGAGACTTCGGTTTCGCAAGACATTTCCAACAATCACGAATCATGTTTATGAGACGTTTCAATATCATTTGGAATCATAATGTAGCTATGATATCAAGATTTTATTTAGATACTAAATATTTAAGTCTTGTATTAAACTAGGTTGGCACTAAGTAAAACGATATTTTAGTTTCTTCGTTAACGATCGATTGGGATCCATGTGACACATGAATATAATGCATCGTGGTCTATAAATATCGTCCGAAAACTGTTCGTTATTAACTAACAACATTCAAACGATGGTAGCGTGGTACAATACAAGTTCGATGTGGGCCGTCACCGTATCCCGGAAGCACGACGTGTCCCAGGGCCGGCGGCACTCGTCATCGGTGGTGCACGCGCGGAGCGAGCGGAGATGCCGCGAGTGATCGCGCTATTTCGGTCCACTCACCAGTTGAATAACCTCCAATCAACTATTCGCACTTCGCCTACGAATCCTACAAAATAAATACACCTACCCCAGGTCTCATTATTAAATATTCTTATTTTGACGTTACTCGAGATAAAATCTTAAATCTACACTCATAATCCAATTTCATGTCGACGTTGTTACGATTTCTTAAACTTACACATAATATATATTTATCATCCTGTAAACTATACGTTTTTAATTTAATCAAACTCTTTTTCTCCAATCTCAAAGTTTTTCTCCAATATCACTCTAGTCTTTGGTTAAAGTAATGATCGTTCACAGGGACATAATATAAAACTATTTTAAAATGCTATTATTTCAACAAAAAAAAAATTGCTCTACAGCCTTATGAGGCACCAAAATTTACTGCTGATGCGGACTACATCCAAATGACGCACGCAGTTTTATGCAAATTTTTGTCGTAAAATCTTTATAATTTGGCAAAGAATCTAAGACTTGGAGCCGATGAATGTAACAGAAATAAAACATAATTCCACACTAGTGACTCAACTCTGCATAATGCCCTAAATTACGATTGTAAACTAAATTTAGTGAGACTTACTAAATTTAGTTTACAATACCCCTACATTTACGCGACCTAATGCGACCTTAACCAGTGTAATAATAGTGAATTTAGCAAGGCAGTTAGTTTTAAAAGTATTTAGTGAACAAGCGATTGGAGGAAATGCATAAAATGTTACTCTAATGTATGCGACGCACTTCACTCGTTAGTGTTCTACCAATACAAAATCAACAACTCGCAATCTCTGAATGATTTGGCAACCGACACAAAATTACAGTAAACAAATGCTTAAAATCAGTCCAAATGAGCTTGCGCGACTTGATCACTTGACCGAGGCGGCCGTCATTTAGAAATGCACGGAATGTACACAAGGATTCCTGTAGTGTGTAACGACAGTTTGTCAGAATAAAAAATACACACAATCACATAATTTTTAATTAGCGTCAGTGATATTCTCCACAGCAGAACACGTATAGGTGAAAAATATTTAACCATATAATTAAAATATATTATATGGCAAAAGTAAAGCTTCTTTTCTGCAATATCTGTAGGTACACCGCGTGTGTTGTAATCAGGCATGTTATGGGTTTGAAAGTTCGCATCTGGATTCTGATATAGGAATAATATTAGACCAGTTTCGGATACGGTTACGAATATGTAATTATTTCGGATCATCCGTTAATTTCGGATAGTTTCGGTTACGGATATTATATATTTAAGGAATTTTAAACGAATGTAAAATACAAATAGGTAATAATTTGTTTTTATTTCAATGTTATCAGTTGCTATTACAATCAGTCCTATCAGTTATTATTATAGCTACGTAATCAATATTAAGTGTTCTTTATTAAAACTAAAAAAATCATGTCTCGAAATGTATCCGAAATCAATCGGAACTTATATATCGGATATCTAATAGTTACGGTTACGGAGCTCCATAATGTCCCTGGTTATAATAAATCAATGCAAACTCAATCGACTTTTAAGCTAGCATTAGGTACTGTTACGTTGGAACTGTACAAAAACCACATGACATGTCTTATCAATACTGAGACAGTGTAGTGTTGATTGGAACGTAGCCAATCCAGCAAGTAGCAATAATAAGCATAATTAATAGTTGGAGCCACACATCTACTGATATAATTCGTCAGATTAAACAAACGGTGATGTCTGACTGGGAGATATTTAGTATTATATTTGGTCAACCGGCATCACTAAAATAATTAAGAAACGTACTGATTTATTTTTCATAATTTGTTACAAAAATTCGACGAATCGATTATAAATTGATCGAATCAATAGCATAAGAGTAATTTAAGCAACTATAAAATCCTTTGTCCGCCTGAATTTTTCTAGAAAGTAGATCAGTAAATGTCAAATGCCATTTTATCGTAATCATTTATTTTACACGCAGACAATATAACACGCCGTAATAATTACAAGTAAAGTTATAACTAATAGTTAACGTAAAGGGGTACATCTATACGAGAATATTACTACGCAATGGGTCGCCTGTATTACGTTTTCACACGGGGCTTTGATATACTGAAATACTGGGAATATATAGTATTATATTAAAGCAAACCAGTACAGACTGTAGGTATGCTATAAAAATACAACTTTGCGATCATTAACCCTACGATAATCGTTCGTTGTTTGCGTTTTTACATAAGCCTAGGATGAAAGAGTGCTGTTTTTAATATTACTTTCATAACACGACTCCCACATACAGCTGTATTATTGTTGAGTTTAATTAAATTATCGAAAGTTTGAAAATCAGGCAGAGTGAAGACGAAATCTGATTGAAAAGTGTCCGGACTCAGGGTAATCACCCCTGTGAGTAACATTATTAAGACTCGAACAATCCTTAGCCACTCATATTGCAAACAGTTGTGATATAAATTAAGTCGGTTAAAGAGGCTCCTGACCTCTTTTCTAGAATACGAATCAAAATTCGGGTAGACTATCAGAGTTATCAAACCTTTTATAAATTATTTATTTTACATAATGTTTTTGTGAATACATTTTAGTTTTTGTTTATTTGTAGCTATTAGATATTTGATTATAACTAACACATACAAAGACAATAAAATCTAACGAGTTACTATGCAATTTTTTTAACTTTAAAATTTTGGAAATTAAGATATCTAAATATTCTTTTAAACGAAGAAACGTAGCATAACTGTCCAGCCTACAAAAAGCCACACATTGGTCTAGCTTTTAGGTCGCCAATGGCAGCGAATGGGATAATTTATCAAAATATACTGTGTGCATAGTTATATCGAGATATATCTGTTTTTGGAATGTTAAATATGTATACTATAGTTCCGTGTTTGTCAAGATTTAGTCGATCAGCAAACGACGGACCGTGGTAATTAGAACCTAGAACTTGACTAAGATTTTCATAAAACTAGCCATATATTCATATGTTTGACGTAATTTATACGTTTGAAGCCACGTGAAATCCAGACCCCACTTAAAACTACTTGCTTGCTTGCAACCCCAGCTTTAGTGTTACCTCCACCAACTTACCTATAATGTTGGTTGCGTACGGTGCACATTTGCCGAATGTATGTTATATCACGATATATGCAGTAAAAGCCGTTACATTGAAAAGGTGATTTTCTTATATAATGGAATGGGCGTCAATTCTTATTTATGTTAAACGAGTGGTCAAATAATAAATGTAATTA
>DWTU01000912.1:0-14771 GCA_018251515.1 Cecropterus confusis
GGGCTGCATCCTCGTATGCTACTCCCATACTATAAAAAAAAGTTGAGGATTCTGGGTCCATCAAGAATATTCTTTCAATGATAGTCCAGATTTTTATATTTGTACTTTTTGCTTGGATCTGTAAATGTTTAGATCTTTTGTTTTCCTATAAATTTTCATCTTTATTACTTTGTTTTGTGCCACAAATAGTTCTTTGTGTCAATAATTAAGATCGCATTTAAAGTATGTTTAGTTTTGTTTTTGGAAAAGAGTAAATATTTTGGCTCCTATTTCGGGTCCTATGGCGGGTAATGGGAGCGACTTACTTTTTTTTTGTAAAATCGTTATTGTACCTTAATACACGCCTGTAAGCGATTATAATTAAGACTAAAATACATTTTACTAATCAAGGTAAGAGCTTCTAATTTAATATTGTAAGAATGATAAGGAATGTGTGTTTTTACTACAAAAAAATCCCTTACAAGGCTCCCATAACCCGGTTCTCCCCTAATGCTCGTGGTGGTGGACATTGTTTAATAAAGATTTTTTATTTCTTATGCAAGGAAAAAGTTAATTATATTTTTGGATGCAGTCCTGTCTGCGTTTCTATTTATTAATTCCTTATTATTTATTATTATATCAGTATGGTATTTATTATTGCGGTTCTTTATTATAATTACTATGGTTTACTTGGATTGGATTGGACATTTCTTCTGGTCAAAAGTGAAACTTAGTGTTAGGTAACTATATACAACAATGATGATTGAGACCATTATTCATCCAAATTTATTGGTTCGCAAAGTACACTGCGTTGATGTAAACTATTTATAATTATAATCTCTGTAATAAATCAAAGAAAGAAAAAACATATCAAATAACCTCAAAACTTTTATTTTAACAACGCTCGATTAATTTATTTTAATCATATTTTAAGATGTATAGAAACATTCACCATAAAATACAAAGCCTAATTATTTTTTAACGCAACGTTGAACAAAACCTAATTAATAATTAATTTCACATCAAATTCCATGAAAGAGAGCGTTAATAAAAATTGGTAAAAATGATTAATGGAGTAGCTTCTATTCATGGCCGCTCGACAGTAAGTAAGGAAACTCAATAACTTTTAAATTAAGTCACATCTTTGGGTATATTATATATATAGTGCCGAGTATGGATTATCGTTAACGTGATTCAAAAAAAGGTACAGAGCCATCTCATTTAAGCGCCGACAACTGTTTTTGTGACGCATTTTCGTTTCATCGAGTTTCAAGTCACAACGATTCTAAAGAAGGTTCACATGCTTCACGGTGCTTTTATCAATAAGAACACCTACAAATAAATCATATCACGTTTATATTAAGTAAATTATTTATAGATTAATCAATTGAAAGAACGTTCCACGACTCAAAGATAATTTTATAACACTTTTCGAATTATAGAAGCATTATATTGGTATTATTATAAAAGCGTGGTAGAAGTGCCTTCCAGAGGAACTGAGAAAAACTTATTTTTCCACTGTCATTTTCGTTAATATTTTATAACTTTTTTATTGTTTGGTCAATGATAGAATATATAAAAAGCATTTCAACATTTTAAAAGTAGTCTGGTGAAATCAATTCAAATATTAACGTTATTATTAACGAAGATTAAATGATAATAAATTGAGCGATAAATTCATGTTGATATTTACATAAATAGAGCAAACGTATTTATGTTTTAAATTATTGTGGAATCTTCAGGGTGGAAACGCTGTAACGCAGATTGCGTAACATCGTTTTCACCATTCATTTTTGAGCGAAGCTCGGTCATCCCTATATTTATGTGAATTGATTATAAATAGGTAATGATTCATGTTCCAAACAGTAACAGCGTGCTATAAAATATGAATAGGTATAATATTCAGAATATTAGTTTTCATTTGAACCATATTGTCATAATAAAAAATAATGATTTATGTACAGACGCTGTTTTTTAAATTATAAGTACATTCTTAATTACTTTGCAAACTGAGACTATTCCAATGTTGTGTCATATTTCATTAAGGCGATGGGCTGTAGTGTGTGCCAAAGAAATGGACATACGTACATATCTACATACGCTTAAAAAACATTACCCTCCTTCTGACGCTGTCGGGTAAAAAGCAGTAACTCGTAAATATGCTATCTCCATCATATTTAAAAACTTACAAGGAACTTACATTTGACCTAAATAAAATCTAGCTTTAATATCTAGTACTTATCTCTACGTTTGAGGCCCTATCTTATGATATTCCATACGCTAATATGCATGGAAGATATATGTTTTTATACATCAGTAAATAATACGTACTGTTAATTTCATCATAGCATGTAAGTGGTAAGTGTAAGTGTAGCAAGGTAGAACCAGTGTAGTTCGACCGGGGAGGTACCACCGCCACACCTATTTCTAGCTTGAAGCAGTTAGCAATAGGGGTTAGCAGCAACTATATAGTTGCTTACAGATGTCCATGGGCGGCTGTAACCACTTACTATCAGGTGGACTGCATGCCAATTAAAAAATGATAATTTATACATTTATCGAATACATTTACCTACCAAATTTAATTAATTATATTTAGTTAATGAACAGTATAAAGAGCTTATTGAGTTTCCCAGCCAAAAAACGCTGTGACGGATAGACATAACGATATATAATTATAAGGTTTCAATTTTTTGTCATTTATCTACAGAATCCTAAAAACTTGCACAGTCAACCCTTCACGGGAGAGACAAAAAGTGGCTTCTCTTCCATTTCTATGATTAATGTACTTTTCACTTGTCAGCACCACGCTCTCACTTCGTTCTGAGACAAATACTTTCATATATAGTTACATCAAGTAACTGTATAATCTCTACCTTACATTTAATTATTATTTTATGTCTGTTCGTTCAACTTAATTAAACTATTGAACTTTGCATTTACAAATTCAAGTTTATGTAAGCTTTTATTACAGGTGAACTATATACTACACGTCCGCTTGGGACATGTGTGGTACATGGTAAAAAGAATCCTATGTATTAATCTAGACCGTAAATATTGTGTTGTGATTTGTGTGAAAGAGTATCAAACACACACACGTCCTCACACACTCTCGCATTTGAAATAATAAGTAAGATGAACTGTTTCTATATAATTTTAATGTTGCAAGATTATTTCCGTACCGTCAACCCATTATTGTCTACTGTAGGGCACGGGTCTTGTCTCAGATTGAGAGCGTTTCAGGCCATAGTCCACTGCGCCAGGTGCGAATTGGTAGACTTCACACACCTTTGAGAACTTTTTAAAGAATTCTCAGGTGTGTAGGATTCCTCACGATGTTTTCCTTCTCGTAAAGCACTGATAATTAGCTTGTAATACGTTCATAATTTAAGAAAAATCAGGTGCGTGTCTGGGATTTAAACCTCGGATCCTCTATTGAGAGCCCGAGTTTCAACAATTCGGCTATCACCGCTCTATAATTAAGATTCCAAGATTATTTCAGATTACAATCATTAATAAGTGTATGTAATGCCTATTATATATTACGACAAATAAACGTACAGTCCACGTGATGATAGGTCACCTTAGGTAATTAGAGTTCTATCTGAGGTTGGCCAGAGGTACGATGCTACCCTTGAATATTACCAATAAGTTGAAACGCTCCGGATTTTTGTCTCCCTTAATTATACATACACCATTATACATTGTCATTCACTGGCACAAACTGCTACAAACAGGTACATTAAAATCAAAGGAAAGTTTATTTCTTATCATAACAGGTCATTGTATTTTCCAAAAAAAAAAGCGATTTTTCGAAATAAACATGATAGTAACCTGTCAAAAAATGACATTTCCAAATACATGCAGTTAAGCTTAAATAAAAAAAAAACCAAGCATGGCTGCCTACAGTAGTGAAAACTTAAAATTATAAGAATTCATAACATACTAAATGTTTTAAGGACGACCCGCGTGGCGGAACGGTCACCATACCGGTCTGACACGCAGTGGGTTCTGAGTTCGATCCCCGGCCAGAAAGACATCTGAATGATGAATTTAGATTTCTATTCTGGGCCTGGGTGTTACGTTACCATGGACACACGAAGACGAATACACTCGTCTTCGTGAGTCCATGGTACCCACGATACAGGAGAAAATCTTACTGTGGGGCTATGTGTGTAGAAAGCGTTATTTATTTTAACATAGCTTTAAATATAAATAATTAATGTGTTATATTAATATCTACTACTTGAAATACGTAGAAATAGATGGATACATTTATTATTTGTTATATCTTTCTTTTTACACACTGACATAGTAAAGAGACCGTATTGCTCGTATTTTTTAAGGTGAAAAGAAGTTTGTCATAAATTTTACAATATTAAAATAATTGTCATTGTTTGTCATTTTTTGTCATTAATTGTCATTTTTACAATATTAAAATAATTATTTTATTTAAATATCTTTAAATATATGTTGATTGTAATATAGATTTGAACTATATATAACTACACTACTCGCCCAATTCGTACAGAATGCAGAAACATTGAATTTCAAGATTTTATTCAAAATACGAATTAATTAATTTTACAATAAAATTGATGTTAAGAAAATATAAACTTATTTGATGTACATTATGTTACATGTTGCCATCTTAATCTATAAATGCTAACTACTAGCAACCAAAAACGGTCAGATACACCTATAAAATATTATTTAATACTAAATACACCTATAAAATAATATTTTCACTCAACAAAATCGACGTGACGTGTGACACGAGCGGGCAACGCTGCGGGCGTCAACTAGTCATACATAAGTAGATAAGCATGCGTCCGGATCACAAACGGAGGTAAGGGGTCACGTCGCCTAAGCTGCTCTTCAACTATTGCTGCTTTTGAACTCATTAGGAGCGGATTAACGTTGACTTTGACCGATCGGGCCCATTTGAGGGTAACGCCGACGATCAGATAGGACAACGACACCGATCAATTTGTTCAATTCGAACACTTTTCTCAAAATTACCGCCCTTAATAACGATGTCCTGATGAGATTAGACGCGATCTCGATGTGTTTCGACGCAATTTAATGAAAGTGATATAGTATGTGCAAGTATTCTTATTTTTTGTTTATAGTATGGAAGTAGCAAACGAGCATGCAGGCCAGCTGATGGTAAGTGGCTACTGCCACTTAGATCTGTCCATGGACAGATCTAAGTGTCACCTCAGGTTAGCTACTAATGCGTTGCTACCCCTGAGGACTAAGATGTAACGCCCGGAAATGTATGTCTCCCTTACCACACGCTTCAGACCAGAACACAACAGCGCATACACTGCTGTTGCTGTGCTGCTGTAAGAATCAGAATCAGAAAACATTATTAGGCAGAAATAGGTGTAGCGGTGGTGCTTACGGAGTCGAACCACAAACAGTTCTACCACCTTCTAAACTATACTTGATGCTGAACTATTTACAATTAGAGATAAGTTTTGGTCTGATGCAAGTTTAATCTTTTTAGAAATATATGCAGTGTACCGAAACACCGATCTGGGGTTTTATTTATACGTATGGATTGTATGTATGTATTTGTGAGAATACATGTACGTGCACTTCCATGTCCGGATTGTATAAATCAACTCACTTATACATGAGGCCATCTTAGTACACGGTATCAGCAACGCATTCCGTTGACTTCAGATAGATCCCTTGTTCTATATGAAGTTGCTTACAGGTGCCCATGGGTGGTGGCATATGGTGGATTGCATGCTCGTTTGATACGTCTATTTGATAAAAAATGACGCTTATATAACGTAATAACAGATCTTTTTTTTACGCGAAAACTTTTTAGAAATTACTTATTATGGTTATGTTGAACGCTGGGATCTCGAATATATTGTGATGTAAATTATTGAAAGTATGATACGTGTTTCTGTTCGGTTTTATTGCGTGCATTCTACTAGTTTTATTCCATCGCGGGTAAGCTTCCCCTACGGTTTTTTCAATGTATACCCCTGTGTCCCGATCGGATAACAACGTCGATCAGATAGGGCAACAAAACCGATCAATTTATTAAATTTGAATCTTGTCACAAAATTGATCCTTTGATATAATGATATAATGATGAGATTAGACTTATTAAAGTATCGTTCTGTTTTCTATGTATTATAAGGCGAATGATTATTGTTATTAGTAACTATGCTCTTAGTATGCGTTTATTATATTTCTTTAAGTAGGTAACATCTTTAAAATTATTAAAACAAAAACCGATTGTTTAAAACGATTGATTGCCTTTAGTTTCAATTCATTGTTTTTAAGCAGTCGGTTTCTTTTTGATTTTATAATAATATATTTAATATAACCTTTTTAGGAGATTTCGTAAAATTAGTAACATAGAAGTATTATAATATTTATATTATTGGTATGATATATTTACGAGCTTTCATTTGATACCCATATTGTTATCATGATAACAAAGTCATCCCTCCCACTTATTTTTCCGATTTATAGGCGCATTTTTTTTAATTATATAGCCTATGTAACTCTGCAAAGGCGATTCCAATGATATGTCAAACGTTACAATTCGTGAAGCCATTTGGGCAGTAGCGCGTACTAAAGAAATGGATTATATTTACATGCATTCAAACATACGTACCCTCAAAAGACTTTACCCTCTTTGTGACGCAGTCGAATAAAAAAAAACAATGTTGCAATATACATCGCATATTTACGTTTTAAGTTTCGGTCATATCATGCAATTGTAATTGAAAATGAAATTTATTTTATTATACGGGCGTAAATGTTAATCGTTTATAACAAAATCCAATTTGAAAATCATCTGTTTTGTAAATTTGTGTACACACATATTTAAAACTGATGAATTTTCAAATGAATAAGTACTTATTGAAACTACATTGTGACGTTAATACATGTCTACATTCTAACTGTACTCTATGAAATAAATTCACGTCACAAACAAGTACAAATTCAGTTTACTTCCTTTCTACAAAAGCTTTCAACATTAAAGTCGCTACAATGTTGTTCCTAGAACAACATCCATTTATTTTTCCAATATGAACTCTTCGTATAATAATAATTGACATACGATTTTCTCTTTCTGAATCACAATGCAAGGATGCCAACACATAACGTGTAAGGTTTCCTTAAAATTAAAATTACTTTTAAGGACGTATCTGTGCAAACGAAATATAGATGGATTTAAAAATGAAATCGATATATTGTATGCATTTTTTGTTAAGATTGAAGTAGCATGCGAGCTTGCAGTTCACCTTATGGTAAGTGGCCAGTGGACATCTGTAAGCAACTTTATACGGAACAGATGCAGTCAATCATACGTTACTAGTCCCGAGGACAAAGATGGTCGCCTCAAAAAAAATTGAGCTGGCAACCACACCCTCCAACCGAATGCTAAAACCTCTCCGGTCAAACTACCACCATATTTTTTTTAAACACGTTTTGTGTTTTGGGTAGCCACCAACCACGCTTATACAAAAGTAGTACGGTGTGGATTGATGATCTGAGGCTTGGATACTGGTCAAAATAAAACAGTACTAGTCGCAATTACTAAAGAGTTCTTCAAACCTATGAATTGAAAACGAAAGCCTATGTCTAGCAATGATCTTCCCATGACTGATGGTTCGATGTAAAAATGAAACCGTTTCGTATAACATAAGAATCTGGAATTACGAAAAAGGATTGAAATCGTAGAATTTGTTCAAGATTGAATAATTTATAACAATCGTTGGCGCGCTAGACAAACGCGCCTAAGCTCAGACAAATATCTATAGACATTGCTTCTCTCTTACAGATAAGATCGAAAACAAATAACAGTAATTTATTGAATCAATTTACTTTACACAGCAGTAATAGTATTATATAACGTTTTATTATTAAAGTCTTCATCGTCATCTGTCTGAGATCTTTACTGTTCCCTGATGAACATGTCTTTGTCTTTTTTAGGTCCACTAAAAGTGTGTTAGTTTCCTTGCCAAGATTTTTAGGGTTCCAGACCCACAGGGTAAAACGAGACTCTATTACTAAGTCTCTGCTGTCAGTCTGACAATCTGTCTGTCACCAGGCTTTACCTCCACGCTGTATATAAGGGGGGCTCATACAACAAACGATATTTAAGTAACAGTTAGAAGCTTGAAATATCCATACAATATTTAGTTATATATTCACTTGAAAAATAAATAATTCAATTAAAGTAAAACATATATTTAAGGGGGCTCCCATACAACAAACGTGTTTTTGTATAGAAGCTTTGTATAGGCAATTTTGTATAGGTAATGGTATGGAATCCTTCGTGCGTGAGTCCGACTCGCACTTGGCTGGTTTCTTTTAACTACTACTAAAACAGCTATAATAAAAAATAAAAAAAAATTAGATTTTCGCATTTTTACCCGATAGCGTCAGAAGAAGGGTAGTATTTTTCGATCGTATGTATGTATATATGTATGTTTCTTTGTATGTATATCTATTTCTTTGGCACGCGCTAAAGCCCAAACGGCTTGACTGATTCTGACGTTTGATATATAATTAGAATCGTCTCAGTTTGGAAAGTGAAATAAGCTATATATTTTTGAAAATATATATGTCACTCTACATGCAAATAGGGGAAAAGGAGGGAGAGACGTTTTTTATTACTACGACAATATGGATACTGGTGACTTCTTCCACAAAAGCTCATATAACACGTTAAATTAAATACAGTATATTATTACGAACATAAAAATCGTTTCAGCAGTCGGGATTTTTGTTTAAATATTTTTAACAATGTTACTACCTTATTGTAATGTAGTTATAAACATTTATTTGCAAATAATTTGTTATAGAGCTTTACGATTTTATTTTAGTTTAATAAAATAATTTGAAAACAACGCAGTTTAGACAAAGTAGCTTGCAGAATATCGAAATGCGCAGTAAAGGATAAAATTCCCTTTGCTTGCTTTATTTATTAATGGACTGTATGCATTATTGCATGTCAATATTGGACAGGCTGAGACGGCGAGAGGAAATTGGAGGCAGTTCTGCCATTTATGGAAAATAATCAACTGGGCATACTGTAAGCTGATAAATAAAAGGAACGATGATATCCATGCTTAAATGTAAAATAGTGATGAACTGGATAACGCAATGACTAATTTTAGCTGTAAATGTGAAATAAGAATTTAGATTAAATAGAAATGGAGATAAGATGAGAATACTATAGTGTGTGTGATTAAGATGCATGTTTGTATGTGCAAATATCTCTGTATCAAAAAGGTGGAACTGCTGTTTAAGGCTTGATAGCCTTATCCTGGTATACCCCTACTTACTATTGTTAGCGTTACTTACTGCTAGCGTAGAAAAAAGAATCTAAGGAGGTCTCCTGTCTATTATGTTTCATCCAGATAGTAATGTCAAGCATTAAAAACAATATTGGACATTAATCCCCTTCATACATTAGGCTATTTAGTCCACTACTGAATGTAGGCCTTTGCTAATCAGGGTTTTTGACAATTGTCACTGTCCTTGGCACGCGTGTTGGTGACCGCAGTGAGTGTTGATGTTACACAGGTAGACGTTGCTCATACCTGTAGTTCCGGGATCAGAATAGAGCTACGGTATCCCCTGCCTGTCGTAAGAGTCGACAAAGGAGCTTCGGGGGTTGCGGGCGGTAAGAGTAGGATCTCGAACCTACCAGCCAGGCGGCACCGGGAAGGACGAAGGTATGTGTGGTCGCATACTGTGGTAAAAACCAGATGGTGCAGTGGGCCTAGCTGCTCCCCTGGGTGGAGCCCGATAGGGTTGCCCGGTTGTGTTCCTTTGGAGATCCCGGAGCCCTCTTCGCAGCGCCGAGGACGGCCACCGGGGGGGATTTAGTGCGGTAAAAATTCCACATAAACTAGCGCCGCTCTCACGGCGTCCGGTACCTTTTAAAGGTTTCTTCGAGAACAAAAAAACGACGTTGCTGCCTATCTTATGGATTTTGTTTTGTCCCTTACGATGAGTAAGGGACTTGTTCTTCGTTATCCACGGGAAGAGAGGTACTGGGGCTATTCTGTGCCTATACCTGATGACACAATGAAAACAATTCTATTAAAATTGTTATAGCCTTTAAATTTTTATAAAAAGATACGGATGTTTTCTTTATTTATAGCTAGCTTAAATACTTATAGCTAGCTGAAATACTCGAGCTTCGCTAAAAAAATAGGCTTTACTCGCTAACAGTTGGAGGTACATTAGAAAATTAAACGCTAACCTCGTATATGTCATTTAAAGTTTGCTATTTTAGTGTTCTGTTTTTATTTAAAATGGAAACATGATAGTCTGAAAGCAAGGGTGCAATAACGTCACTAAAATGGTCATCACCTTTAAATAGCGAAAAATATCGAAATCAGAAGTAGCCTATAGACTGACCAGTTAAATAAGCTACATCTATGCAAAATTTCACGTCAATCGGACCAGTGGTTCTTGAGTGATTGAGTAACACACAGATACACATCAACTCATGTTTATATATTAGTTTAGACATATATGCAAGAAACCTTGTATATGCTTATCGGAAAGAACTGAATTGTCGTATCGTTCAAAATCTCCTACAAATAAAAAACATTGCTGTTATGCAGCAAAACTGGTGTGGCGAGAAGGCTGTCTCATATTACACATGCCAGGCGCGGTGACTGGCGTACCCCCATACGAAGAAGGCTACTTAATCCAGCAGCGGACTTCAAAGGGCTGATAAATGAATAAGGATGTCGGCTCTTGAGAGCATTAAGTTTTATTACCTTCACAAAATTTTGTACAGACTTCAAAACTTTTCATTGTTTGAATGTGAAGGCGCCAACATTACTTACACCGTTTTTTATAAAAATGAGGCCTACTTCATTGATAATGAAGTTGCTTACCGATGTCCATGAGCAGCAGTGATCACTTACAATCAGATGAACTGCATGTTCGTTGGCTACTTCTGTCTTATATAAATATCTGGTTGGAAGGATGTATTACGGCATCACAAGAAAGTATTCAACTTAGTCTTGAGGTAAAATTTCTCTCCTATTTGGGGTTAATTACAGGGGATCATACGCCGTGACCACTATAAAGCCAACTACCTACATTCTAGTTCGCTGTTTCAGTGTCTTAAAACTGTTTTGTTTATATTATTTATTTAGTTAGATTATTAAGAAAATATACTTGAGACTGGAACACTAACCCTCACCCTAACTTAACCCTACTTTGTACAAGGGTACTTACTGTATTTCGAAATGAAATCTTTTCCAACAGAGCCGGGAATGGAGATAGTAAATAGTTATAATTTGTGTTACGTTGCTGATAATATACTGCGTTGAAAAAAGTAATATTGTATGTTAAAAAGAACTAAACTGTTTAAAAATGTTTCATGATATATTTAATATATTTTTATGAGTTTTCGTCAAAGAAATTACATTAATATTTTTGGAATGGTCTATTTAGTAGCTTTCATTTGAACTTATATTGTCATAATAATAAAAAGGCCCTTTTCCCTATTTATAAGCGTCATTTTAAAAAATATATTGCTATTGTCACCCTGAAAACTGAAACGATTCTAATGATAATACATTTCATATATTACAATCCGCCAAGCCGTTTAGGCTGTAGGGCGTGCCAAAGAAAAGACATAAGTACATACATGCATACGCTCGGAAAACATTCCCATCCTTTTGGCGCAGTCGGGTCAAAGTAAGACATACATTTATAACATACAACATAAATTCTTAAGAATCTAATTACCTGTTTACTTAAATTATTTCGATCAATATTAGCTTGTAGGCTTTGATGAAACAGCGATTAGCATTTTATTACAACGGGGGAACGAGATTTGACTGTAACCGAACTGATCTTTGTCCCTGGCGCTTTATGTGACTTGTCGAAATTTAACTTGTCGCTTAATAAAGATGGACTTGAAAGAAAAAGAAAAACAAATTAAATGCGTGTTTATTTTCTACCTAGCCTAGTCATATGTGCGCCGCGGTCCGAGACGCGTTTAAATAGATGGAACTAAACTTTCAATTGTACTCACGAGCGGTTACCATACCAGTCTGACACTCAGTGGGTTCCGGGTTCGATCCCCGGCCAGACAAACATCTGAATGATGAGTTTAGATTTCTGTTCTGAGTTTTGGTGTTTGTGTATTCGTCTTTGTGTGTCCATGGTACCCACGACACAGGAGAAAATCCTAGTGTGGGGCTGAGTTTAGAAAGCGTTACTTCTTATTCATTCATTGCTTAGAGATGCTCATGAGCGGCAGGATCAACTTACCATCAGGTGGACTGCAATCCACCTGATGGTAAGATGCTTGTCTCCATTTTCAACCTGGTAAAAAAATACATGTAGGCAACGTAAAGACACACGTAAAAGTCGCTTTTATTATATTTATAAGAAATTCGTATAATAATAACATGATCCATTTGTAATACTCCTTAATACCTCTCAGTGTAATGAGAAAACCGTTTCGGAAGAACACGATAAATACCTACTTAACAAAAATTGGAATATGACAATCAGTTATAAGTCGATATTTTGCGGATTAACGAAATGGAACCGAGAGTAAGCTCCCAAATGTTATTGTGTTTCGAGAACATATTTTCATTTTATACGTTGCTTTACTAGGATCATATGCCGAGTAAAATACAATGATGATATTGTCGCGTACTGAAGTAAATATTGGAATACGAGAGAAATAGGAAAGGTATATGTAGCTTAAGATACCTTTTACTGAATCTTCTTATTCTCAGTTTTGGTTATTATTCTTGCAGTATTCTTGATATATTCTCGCTATTAATTTTTTTTGAACATATTATAACATTTTGACGACCCGCGTGGCGGAGCGGTCACAATACCGATCTGAGATGCAGTGGGTTCCGGGCTCGATCCCCGGCCAGACAGACATCTGAATGATGAGCTTAGATTTGTGTTCTGGGTCTGGGTGTTTGTGAATTCGTCTTTAAGTGTCCATGGCACACACGACACAGGAGAAAATCCTACTGTGGGGCTATGTGTGTAGAAAGCGTTTATGTTTTTTAGAGAAAGAATTTCTTGTAAACAGGGCGAAAGGGCATGCATGCATGATGCATGATTATGTTCAAGTCCTTCTAATTTAGGAAATAAGTATTTTTTTACGGAGTTAAAGTAGTAAATAAATATGTAGTTCATTCCATGGTTAATTGTCACTCTGTTCACGATATTCAATTAACCGCTGATTCGGTTGAAGTCATATCTGAAGTTGGCACTAGATTTCTCACAGAGGACTAACTTACAACCTCACGCAAATATTTGTACTCCATGATACTCTACAAAATAGAATAAACTAGCTGTAGACCGCGGTTTAAGATGAAATCAATAGAACTTCCTTTTGAGGCATTCCTGAAATTGCAAAAAAAAATCTCCTACAAAGCCAGCGATGATTTCACGATTCTACATAGGCCTTTGGAGCACTAGAGTGCTGCAAAGGCCTATGTACGATAGTAGTAACTTTTCTTCAGGTAGCCCAACGTTCAAATCTTGGGCTACCTATCTACTTACCTGTGGTGGTGCCAACCAGAATTCTACCAGTTTTGATAAGATCTCCTCAAAAATGAAACAGATATATCACGAAAAAAAACGGAACTGAAATTTTAAACGCCAACAGTGTAAGCGGACCGAATAATATAAAAACACGGAATATTACAAAAGAAAATAGACAGGGGGACCTTAAAACACACCTCCACTCAATTCTCAATAGCCATTACATCAGTTTCATTTGCAGTCATAAACTTGGGAAAACGGCAACAAAAGAAACATTCCGGGTAAGATCTGTTTCGTCGCTCCTTTTTACAAAGTTTTGGATTCCACTCGTAATTGTCGCTAAACTACCCACTTTAAGCGTTGCCCCAAGATGTTTGAAATTGAAAAATAACTGAGCGTCCCCGAGATAAATTCTCTGAAACTTCGCTTGTGGACCATTAAAACGAAATTCAGGTCGTTTATAGCATTGAGGATCAATTAGTTGGTGGATTTTATCGAAGATGGCGTTGTTTTTATGATGGAAGTTGTAAAGGCACGCAGAGGTATTAATTGGATGTTGCAACTTTGTTTTACTTAATTTAAATAGAACAGTGTACTTAGTACGAGCTTACGTCCTTAAAACAATCATTGTTTCAAATTTCGTCGAACTTTCTGTGGTTCGACTTCAGAAGCACTACCGCCACGACTAATAATAATTTCTGCTTAATAATATAACAGAAGTGTTATGCGCTGTTGTGTTCTGGTCTGATGGATGTGGTGAGGGAGACATACTTATCCGAGGCGTTCCAATATAGTCCTAAGGGGGTAGCAATGCATCTGTAGACAACCTCGGATAAGACTGATCTTATCAAGGATTGATTGCAGATGTCCATGGGCAGCAGTTACCAGTTACCATCACGTGGATTGCATGCTCGTTTGCTATTTCTGTATTATGTACGAAATAAAATCCTATGATATAGGCAAAGGGCCTCTATCTATAGTTAACGTTTTATAATGCTTTCTACACTACTTTTTTCCTCTATCGTTGCTGCCATGGATTCACGTAAATACAATACGTAAACTCTCAGTCTCATGACAGAAATCTGAATCATTCAGATACATGTCTGGCCAAAGATCAAACCCGGAATCCATTGCGTGTCAGACTGATAAAAATAATAATAATTATTATTTATTCAGTCAATTTTTTGGTTACATTTGTTTAGATTACATGACATTAAAAGGGCGCCAAAAATAGAATATGCCGGTTAAGGCTTTCA
>DWTU01000913.1:0-14767 GCA_018251515.1 Cecropterus confusis
GAACCAAAAACGTCTATGGTAGCCTTACCACAAGCTAATGCTAATGCTTGGAACGATTTTACGAAAACAGTTCTCCTCCAAAGCCATCGATGCATGGGCGAGACTTCTCTGGTGTAGC
This sequence comes from Cecropterus confusis, assembly GCA_018251515.1. Lineage (NCBI taxonomy): Eukaryota > Metazoa > Arthropoda > Insecta > Lepidoptera > Hesperiidae > Cecropterus > Cecropterus confusis. Next base: position 119 of record DWTU01000913.1, read on the forward strand.
AAATGTTCATAAGCGACGGGAACTGTCCATCAGATAGCCCGTCTGCTTTATCGTTAGGTTAGGCCTAGACCTATCCTTTTAATTTCTGGATTGTCCTCAGAATCAAAATACCCTGGACCCAGCACCTGTAACGTACACCGCCGGTTTACGAGTTGCCGATCTCCCGTCAGTTATGCACGGAATCCGCGCGCTTCCTACGCCGTAGTATTTACTATCAAGTCCTCATTAATGCATTTGCATATATAACTTATATTTGGTTAAATGTGTTACTTATTCTTCTATCAAACGATTTTATAATTTTCTGAATTTCTGAATATCGTTATTCATCTGTTATGCATTTATAATTTTGTAGCCTAGCTTTCGAAAAACCTAAACTTTTGACTTTCGCAATTTTCAATTATTCACAACTAAAACACAATCGTGAATTAAGTTTAAATAAAAATCAATTATAACTACAATTAGAACACAGTTTAATTTTCCGTTAAAATTATCACAAGGAATGATCAAGCGATTGATATAGAAACTGTGCCACCCGTTAATGACAGTAATTTCGATACTAACGAGATAGTGGCTGATGCTGACGTTTAAGCGATGAAACTCAATGTATCATTACATGAATTCGCATTCACAGCACGTAGCTGGTTTGCGTTGAACACAATAATTCTGGAGTAGGTAGGTACATCTAGTTGGTACACGTATACAGGTCATACATAAATCATCTGAGTGCAGTAGGAACGCACGTGCGTATATGTAACACAAGCCGAGTGGTTGATTGCGTACCTACGACGAACGAGATAAGGAAGCACAATGATTACAGAACGGAAAATATTTTGAGATTCTAATTAACTGAGGAATAATCATTTGGATAAATTATGAATCGACTGTTTATCATCATTTTAATTGCCGTCATTAATACGCACAACACAATCGTGGAAGGGTGTCTGTTTAAATAGTGTTTTCTTTCTAAACCTAAGTGAAATTGGTCTACTTGGTCTCTCTACATCATCTCTGCAATGTGTTACATTGGTAGAGTTTATTTAGCCACCATTCTTATCCGTGAACACCCCCGTGAACCCTATCCGACCGTCTGCTGTTTATTCAATCTCAGTGTTAAAAAGCTAAGGCTTTAAATTTCTAATCCTAAATATCAACGACATATTAACATTTTAAGTATGATGTTTGCCTAATATTTCATACTTTACCATTAAAAAGTTAAATCAGTATGTATGCAAATCGGTTATATTCATCCTAACAACGTATAGTACAGCGTACAGCTTAAGCAAAACAAAAAACCCAAAACCTTTACAAGCAAAAAACTATTTAAAATAAAAAACCGATCACAAAACACATCTTTCAATTCTCTATGCAAAGTCGAGCGGCGCCGGCGTTTAGGAAGGACGCCGCCCACACGATACCACTATGAGCCAATACAGTCCGATTATATCACCGCTTGTAGGTGGCCATATAAGGTCAATTGTTCAAAAACACAAACAAACCACGACTGGTTATGCAATGACCCATTTCGATTAGGCTGATAGTATATTCAAGATTGTAGCTAAAGGTTTTATGAATGTATTCGAGATAGATGATCTACATTACGACAACGATGATAACAGTTTTAACATATTAAAACGAACAGAAAATGGAAATGTATTAATTAAAGGTATTAATGATGGAATAACGAAAGCATATAATTAGATTAGCACTAAAATGAAATACATAGCATACTAAAAACTTTATGAACAAAATATACAATCAGACTTTATGATTATTGCATTGAAAATAAACGTTTACACTTCCATCCGTGATTTGGGAGATCAAATATTAACAAGCTCGCATGTAACGTGCAAAATTCAAAATATATCAAATATATTTTTAAGCTAAGTGTTTTTTATGTGTAATAGAAATATTCAATCTAACATTTAAATATACATCTACTGGTAGTAACCTTAGCTGTTTTGATCCTGGTCGTGCACTGATTCCGTATTTCCTATAATCACTTTGTTATCTACACTCGTATCTGCTGATCAGACGTTTCTACATGCAGACGCAGCGCTTCACAGCCTTTACATCTGACAGACAAAACATGCGCTTATTAATGTACATTAGGATTTCCAACTGAGTTTCGGACATTTCCCACGTAGTTCAAGCGCACCGGCGGAACCAATTCGAGGCACGTCTGTTGGATTAGCATTTGAAAGCTGTGTTTGTGTAAGCTCTAAGCACGCCGATAGAACGTTCAATGGAAAAAGTATGATGGATCGCTCGCATACATTTGTTTTCGAAACTCAATAGCCCTCATATTATACTTCGACAACACACGAACGCACTCGGAATAAGTAAAAGGACCATACGGGCGTAAGGAAAAACTGAATATAGAGTGAGCTGCGGTGTTCAGCGCCATAAACGCACTTGAATTCTCTTCCCATGCCTTTTTCAGGTGCACAGTTTACTGTCCTACTATCGCGGTCTATTTTTACTTTTTGTTCGTAGTTATAACGAAATGCGTGAGGTAGGATCGCGGAGAATACTAGCTCGGATTGTTTACATTTTCCGACCTTGCCGGACCATAACATGCTGCGTACCAAATATAATCAATCTTATTATAATTCTATTCTAAAATCAGAATAACACATTATACCGGTTGCTCCAAACAATAGCGCGAAGTAAATACTACGTAAACTTAAGTTAAAAGGTCACGGCTCAACGACGAAAAATGACAACGAACAGGAGCATACGGACGACATCGAGATCAAATTACACAACGCACGCACACGATATTGGGCCATAAATCCGAACAACAGTATGACAATATCATCCAAATAAGTGTGCACGCGATCCCGGCCTTTCCCACGTAGCTGTCACCGGTCGTAGCGCGGGCACTACACGCGGGCCTATCGCCGCATCTACACCACTCCAGTGGACAATCGTCCTAACAAAGCCTCACCGGCTACAACGGGCCCAATCATTTCCCACGCGCTAACGGTCGGGCCTCAGCTGAGATCCTAGTTTGAATTTATAGCGAGTCTCCTAACTCCACAAACTACGTCCAATCCCGGCCGGCCGCGGTCCACCCGCCGCACGACGCCGCTCGGACCAGCATTGTAATGTTCGCACGAGATGAGATCGCTCAACGGAGACGCCGAAACGGCGCGTCGAGATGGCGATACAAAAGGATGACCGATAACTTGTGTATTCTTTCGATGACAGAAGAAAACATTGTTTGCGTTTGTGAACAATAATCTTAAAAATTCACCGTCATCTCGCTTTTGAGAAACGTCCGTCTAACATGAAAAATTTGATTCGTTGTCTTTTGAATTTAAATACTATTTCCATTCCAGATTCAACGTCGGCCTAAATTCGCGGAAATGAGTGAACATATTTACCCACACTGATTTTCCTCAACAGAATAAACTTTAATCTTTTAATGCTTAACTTTACAAAAGATTCGTCATTAACGCAATGGGTTTAATTTAATTGCTTTCTATTTAAAACACCTTTGCAATAATTAAAGTCAAATGAAGCGGAAAATTTTGCAAAAATGATGTCGAAATGAACATTCATAACAATCGTTTATATTTATGTTGCAGATGCAATTATGGAAATAACATAATAATTTGCTGCAGGTGTAACGTTATTAAAGAATAATGTTGGGAGGTATAAAATTGCATGAATGCATCAATCTACAAAGTGCCTACATTTTGATTTGATATGGTGTAACACAATATGCGGCAGGTCGGCGCGCGGTGACGAGGCACGCACCCATTTTACGCTATTCCCGGCGGGCCTAATTTTAACCATCTGCGTCTCCCAGTCTAGTTTTAGGAAGTGGGCCGACTTGGATTCAGCGAATCAATCGAGACTTCCACTCGCGTCCGACCGCTACTCGAATGCACGGCGAAATCGAGTTCGATTCAACTCGAGAATTATTGGATTCTATACACAATTAACTGCAATATGGTGGCAGTTAACAGAAATAATGATCTTTTACCGGCGATCGTTTACGTTGCGCCTCACTCCGGGATGAAATTACAAGCAAAGCTCTTAATTGGACTCGGATTATATCCGAGAGCGAATGACGCAATCGTCGAATGCCAATCGGGGGATCTATCGCAGATGTTTGCGGATTGCGCAACTGGAAGCATAATCGCAGGTCCAATTATCGAAATGAGCGAGACGTCGGGCGCATCGAGCGGGAGGATACGGTCCTGGCTAAATCTATAATGGATGAGGCGCGTCCCGCGTCAATCCAGTAAACGAGATCGCATAAACGCAAACACGCATACATAACTAATCGAGTCGAAACAATCGATGCGCGCTTATTCATTAATCTAATGGAATTAAGCGTCGCATTGGGGAAACGGGGCGCGTTCGAGCACAGCGGCGAATAAATTTCAATTAGAGCAATCAGGGCGGACCGTCGCGGAAGTTTCTGGATACGATGGGCACGGGATAGCGGAGTCGCACCTTGCATACAAAACTCGTCATGTCCAGCGCATACAAAGGAGGACCTCCGCAGTAAATCATTAGAATTGCGGTAAACGAGATGTGAGCGGAATCGTGCCTGATACAAGTCGGAGATAATGATGTTAGGATTTCGGATTAGTTGGCACTCGATTCTAGGATGTCACCGTGAGACGGGCGCTTTCTTTCCAGCACGCTTACGCATGACGTACACGTGTTTCGCTCAGACAATATCTCATCGTTGTGTTTTGCTTTCCATTCTCTGAGATAACTAGTTAGCATTCCGTATAGTAATGCGTAGGTGGGTGCAGTGTTTTAATAATAGAAACATTAACTTTTCGTTTTTAGTTATAAGTTTATATGCAAAAAAGAATTGCCGCTCAAATAAAACAAGTTGTTTTCAGATGGCATTTAGATTAGGTGAAGATGTATGATATGTATGATAAACTTTATATACGCGAGTGTCATGTACTGACACTTTTAGAAGGACTGGTTTTCCTGTAGAGACGCGAAGCATCGGACTATATATTCGTCACAGCTTGCAATCAGTTTGTCGCCCTCAGTAACAACATTGATAATGGATGCTGACGTGTCAAACGGTACATAAATACAACGTCAACATTATCCGCTGTAGGAAATTTGCGAATCCAAGTCCACACGCCAATTTGTAAGCGGCGACATAAACCGCTGGTGTAACGAAGGCCCTAAACAACGATATAAGCGGTCCCATCAACTCCCCGCGAAATATCTCAACGGTTGACAAGCGGGCGACCCAAGAAGCGAACTCGGACTTTACATTCGCCGACGTAACGAGCGAAGACGCCGACTCGCCCATTGTATTTATGCCTACACAATTTATTTATTCGGCAAACATTACGGAGACACAAAATCTCGTCCATAAATACATGTGAAAGCACGTATCAAGTATCGGAATGCAAACGGCGGAGCTCGTGTCTGAATTATGCAACAGTACGGCGCGGGCTCAGGTCTGCCGTAATAGTACAAGGAGTGGACTCAACTCCTAAAATAATACCCGCTGAGCGACCGCGCCTCGCACCACGAGCGGAACTCCCATCAATCCATTATGACGCTTCCAGCTTCCTCTAAATCAATCGCGACCTACATTCGCACTGGAGAATGTTTGTCCGACGGCTTCTTAACATTCACGATGTAGCCGGCTATTAACGTAGTCGGTAGAAACTTAGTTAAGAATGTAGTACTAGATTTAAGACCAGCGCGACGGTTTCGCAGTCTCGTGTACGCAATGTTACATTTCGCGGTAAGAATTCTCCCACGTCCACGGTCTCGCTATTAGACCTTTTATGATAATCATTCACTTCAAATTAACAAACGCAAATAACAGTTTAATTCATGCGGATATAAATCAGTACCGAAATGGAAACGTGGTTGCTATCACGTAGAAAGTGATGAAGAAAATTAATGACACTTCGAAGGATAAAATTGCATGCAGCCCTCGTGATATTATTAATATACAACGGTACACGTACGGCCTGTAATATTCGGTAATACGATTGTTCAATTATTAGTACTTGCGGTCGGATGATGAAGACATTTCTGCGATTGTCGGAACTCGAGACAATCAATATGGGTCCATTACACAAATGACACGGCGCGAATCGGTTGCACGGTTTTACTCATGGAAATTTTCACCAAGCTCGACCGTATTCCTTCGAATCTCTTCATTGGTACCGCAGTCGGTGACACAGTAAAGGCGGTTTTTCGATTATTACCCTTATGGAGGATTTACGGTGGGTCGATACATCTTTCGTCGGGGTGGTCGGCCGGTGCGACGCTAATTACAGGGCCGGCCGATCATTTAATGTGAATTTCGCAAACATTAAATAATTAAAAAAAATTAAGCCGACGGTGCGTTCAAGCGCGGAATAATAAATTAATGATTTCGCTGAGCGCGACGCTCTACGCCACGATACTTTGAATTTTAGGGCAGCGACTCAGCCGTGTAATTAATCTTAAAATATTATACAGAATTTAGAAGAAGTTCGTTCGTTAATTCAAAGGGTATCAGTTCCTAATTATTTTGTCAACTAGAAAGTAAAACTGCTACTTGTGTTTTAAACCATTTAACAAATATTAAATTTTCTTTTAAAATGAAATGCAAGCTGTTGAATACTTCCATTTAAAATACTTCCGCGGCTAAAACTTTCGAAAGTTGTCGAACTTAAAGTTAATAATGCCAAGATATATCATTTTTTATTTCACGTTAGAGACATAATTGCGGCAGTAACGCATAAATTACGACAAGTTTGAAAGCCGATATTAATGCCCATACAATCTACAATCGAGATAAGAAAACGATAAAAGAAACAAAAACTAGAACAATAGCTTTAGAACAACGTTCATTAACTGATGTAAGGAGCGGCGAAGAGAGTGGTGCCGATGATGTTGTTGTTAATCCTTAAACCACACGCGGTGACGATTACAACGCACCTATTAGTCAAATTAGGCTCATTGTTGAAACACGTCAGGCTTGCACAAGACCAATCGGCTTACAGGCGGACAATTATGTAGCCACATTAGCCGCACAATACGATGAGTCAACAGAAATTGCGTCTCGGGCGTTTATCAAAACAATAGTATTGATAAGTTAATAAACCGAGGTGCGAGACGACTAACGAGCGATTACCGAGCGACGTCTGGAATAGACGCACGAGGCTCGTAAGAGCGCGCGGAATACGTTATGATCGCGCGTGAGTCATCGGTCCATCGGAGAGGCGGGCCCGAGATTGTCAACATCAAAAAAACACAGAGAATTTACGACCCGTGTCGATAACTCTTATAGTGGCGGCACTTTTTTTTCCAAACCAGCGCCGTGCCTTGAAATAGAATAAAGGTATCGCCGGCGGAATCCGAGGAAGAAATCCCGCGCACTGAAAGCGAAATCGCGTGTTTTGCGGTGTTACGAAACAACAAGACGGCGAATTCGAGATTAGGAGATCTGCTCGTAGCGAGGGCACTGACCGAATTCCACATTTATACCGCTAATTCATGCACAAGAGCATCTGCATCCTACGAACGCGTTACGAGCAGCAGGCGCGGAACACGGCTAATTCCGTATACATTCGTGCCAGACTTCACCCGGTACACTCTTTGAATACTTAAACAATCATATTTATGTGTATGACTTAGTAACAATAAAAGTATTCACTGTGCCCCAGAAAAGAAGAGAAAATACAGTTGAATCCAACCGATCCAAACTTGCGTGGGATACTTATTATGTCAGCTACACAAATAAAATCCTAGACTTCTTAAAGAGAAAACGATTTAGGGGAAACCCTGCACGAGAAGTACTTATCAGTTGTGATCATAATTACTTGAATATTTCAATCGAATAGACTTATCGACAGTGTGTGAACAATGAGCGCACACTTTGGCGCGGACATGTTATTCCCGTACGTCAAACACGGCCGACCCACCTGAGCCCGAGAGATTTTTATCGAGGCGAGCGCGAAACGAGAGAATCGACGTAATCGATTTCAACATATCAAAGCTGACAAGCGTTATTCGAGGTCGGGGGCGAAGGCTCAGTGGGCGCCGGATGGCTTCGAAATTAAAACGATATGCAAATGAGAAGCGAGGATTAATCGTCGAGCGCAATCGATGGGACGGCAGCGAGATCGGCCACTGAGTACAAATCGATGAATAAATAGTGTCCGATTAGCGGCGTGAGATGTGTTCGCTGGTAATGGATGAATCGAATCGAATTGGCGAGTCCCATTGATAAATGTTGAATACGCCGCATTTACTAATAAATGTAAACCTCAACAAGCCAATAATACTAAAGCTAATATTAAAGAAAGCTCCAAAGAAGAACCGCGAAATAACGACTACATCGCAGTCACACTACTATCTGCTTAATAAAATCAATGTTCACACTGTTATGGTTCAAAGCGACTGTTAAAGAGAATTTAATCAGACCATGTTAATTGCTCCTCATAGGTAACAAATATATACTGATAATTTATGAAATCCGTTTAATCTAGGCTTCATTTCAAATATTCATGACTGCTCACTTAAGATACACATTTAGAAATCATGTAAATTTCAATTCTTTAATTAAGCACCTAGATCATTGATAATATAGCTTTTCTTATATTTCGGTCGCTAAGACTAATAGAAATAGTGTACGTTTTCCTTCAAATATATTAACGGGTTCTTTTTTTCATTCTCATAAATAAATATTAAACCTACAGAAGCAGAAAGCACCCGTATTACTCGAAAGGTTCTACCGTTCAACGCTACTGTCGAATTTGAAAGGAGAATTTATAAGAATCACTCTCGAAACCTTCGAAAGTAATTTTCAATTAATTTCTTGATAATCCGGATCACGTGGCTCTCGGTCCCAGGGAGACGGCCCTTGATAATTGGAAACTGTCTCTAGCCTCAACAACACCTGCTACTTTGTTAAAGATATTTTTTGTTCTTTTGCATTTTTAAAGCCAGGATAAACTGGTGCCAGTATCATCTATTTTAGTCACCGATAGGATATAATGAACGGTTTGAATCGATACGCTGCTGTGTCACTAATAAATATTGTATCTATATAACGTAATGATGGACTAAATAAATCTGCTTTTGTACAAAACACTTAGAAAACATTTCATTATTTGTTACAGCTTGGATTACAGCTGCTATTTAATCTTATACTTTTTACTAGTTTATCACATAAAAATATACGTGTTTATCAAAAGGGTCAAGCATATCAATAACAATGACTTTGTATCGAATGATAGACCGATTCATTCATCATAACGATTCAATTGGAACACGCTCAGACGCACCCGCTTCTGAGGCGTCACTCATAAACCGTGCAACCGGTTTTTAACCATAATTACAAACTCATTTCAAACATTATTATTTGCTACCGATCACCGCTCTATGGCATTCGACAGCGCTTCCACGTCCATCATCAATATCATTGATAGGATTCTCAGATGAATGATTTATTAAACGACTCTGGCCAAATTGATTTCAACCTAATAGATTGGAATAGAAATGTTTAACGGCCATATGATTTACTGTGTTAGTTTTTAATACGCTGTTTAAGCTGACCATATTTATACAGTGATCAACGTCTCTCTGTAGAACCGTGAAATTGTCAGTCATTTTGTACATTCACTCCGATGTTTGTTTTTATCAGAAGGTATCTGTCAATTTCGATATGCAATCGCTTATGTGCAACTTTCGGGTATCATTAACAGTAATTTTTCGAAAATTCGTTGCGCAAAATGCGTAGGAACCCGTTTACGATAACCGCTCAAATCCTCAAAAATTAAGCCGTCAATTACGAAAAAATACCCGAGAGCTACTTATTTACAAAAATAACAACAAAATACTTTATTGCCTTTATAAATGTATATTACTCTTCTTATCGATTTAATTTACAAGCTTACCTAGAACGTGACTATCCCGATAGTCTAATCGATGCCTCCGGACGGTATCTGGAGCTATCGATATCGACGCCAATTAAATAGCAAAACGGGATTACTCTAGTGCCATCTGAACTACCGTTGTGGATGGTGCGACATGTGGGGGTGAGATAGATGGGCGTGGGAGTAAGGCTGCCCAAGGGGGCCGATGGGGAGGGGTGAGGGGCAGGGCGGGTGCTGGTGGTGGTACTGCTGTATCGGCGACGAGGCCAACGGGTGGTGATCTATGGGATACTGCGCGGAGCCCGCGTACGCCAATTGCCTCACCTTCATATCCTCGTCAACTACGTTATACGTGAGCTCGGTTTCCTCGAAGCCGGTGGCCGCCATCCGCTGCTCGCTGGTGGTGGGCGGGTCGGGTGAGTTGAGACAGGTCTGTATGAGCCGCTTGCCCGAGTCCGACGTGATCATCGGCTGCAGTTTCCGCGTCGCGAACGTGTATACGTGTCCGGTCTCGGACGCGACTAGTAGCATCACTTGTGTACCCGTCAGGGTCGAAAGCTCGTATGCCTGGAAATAATTAAAACAATATTAATCATCTCTGAGTGGTTCAACGACCAAAGGTTATAGCGTTTGTGAATATTTGTGTTATTTGTGAATAGTTCCATTCGTGAATTGGGACCGAAAGAACGAAACTTGATCATAACGATCTTGCATATAACTACTTTACCCGGATTGAATAATTTTCTTATTTATTTGTTTACAAATTAAAAATTAACCCTAATGGATGTTTAATTCGCTGAACACAAAATATACGTTAGATTCGTACCGCAATATATTTTATGGGAGTATAAGAGTGGGAGGGGGCGATTTTTTATATAACATAACATACCAGTATTTTTTCCGTAATATTTGTCCCCGCTTAAACCATTTTATAATTAACAATTTCTATTATACTTCCTGCCTGTAGTGCATGTACAGTTCCGGGAAAAAACGCGTTTACTGAAGGTTTAAGATTAATACATAGTCAAAATTTAATATGTACAAAAGAATACGAATCATTTGATTTAATCACTTTAATTCTAAGAACACTTAATGCAATACATACTATTAATTATTTTTTATGGCAAAATACATCTATTGTCTTTTGGGTAACTTTTTTCTTACGTTCTTGTAAAATACGTTCATAACACCCAACACTGTTTTTAACTGTTTGACACGCGGTCAAGACACGGTCATCATTATTGTCTGTACTCTGCAATATAATGCGAGGCAATTGAATTTTGAGGAAATTTTAATTTCGCGTTAGAGATAGTTAAGTCCCGTGGAAAGAAATAAGCTCTTTTTCAAAAATTATATCCTAAGAGTTTCAGTCGTTTAAAATATAACAACATAATCGCTGCTACATTGAGTTATAAATAATTTTTCTGTTCAGCAATTTAATAATATTGGAATAAATACAAAAAAATAGTAAATTCGAAATCCACATTTCAAGAAACACATTTAAGTGTTCTCCGCTTACAAGTGCTGAATCTTAATGTTTCAGTAATCTTTCAAACTGAAGGGTCCGTATTAAAACTCTTCCGCGTCGCTGACTCCCAATGATGGCGTTTGGGTTTGTTTCCAATGCACCTGAACGATAATGTCATTGACGTATCGTGGCTGACGCACGTAATCAAATGGACAACTTTGTGTTTCGATAAAATAGTGTAGCTGCCAGCTTACTTTTATATAAGATAATCTAAGTCATCTGTGCTTAACGCATCTGTGCTTGGCTTTAAATAGAACCCTGGATGTATACGGGCGGCAGTGGCCACTTACCATCAGGTGGACATCTTGCTTGTTTGCTGCTTTAATTAAAAAAGACCTAGTTTTAATTTTTTTATGTCTATTAACGTTCTATGATCATATATTATCGGGTGAACTATATGATTGTTTTCAACTTAAAGGTTTGTAAAAATCTGGACTGCCCATAGAAGTAAAACTTTAAAAAATACGTGTGAAGGATCTATGTACATATATACAGTTATATACAGTACACAAATAGCTCGTGGAAAGCGTTCGGTGACGATGCGTGACTTCCATACAACAAAAATTGTTCACCCAAAAAGTACACAATGCGTGTTTGTTGAAGTTTTGACTTCAAAGCCTTTATTTCATCATTGTACAGGTAATATAAATAGAACCAGTATATTTCGACCTGGGAGGTGTACCACCGATACATCTATTTCCGTGAATGAGTTCATACGTTTCTCAACGCACCTAGAGAGGTTTACACTTCAAAAAAACGTCCGACAGTGGAAACATACACTCAGTAAAGTTCGTTGAACGTAACGTCAATTTGTCGCTCGTCTACCCACAAAAAGACGTGAATTTGTCAAGTGAATAAATATAATGAGAGTTAAAGTTACCTATGTTCTTGTTCGTGGTTGTAATAGTAATATTTGAATGAATTTCAATATTGGAGGTATAATAATTTTCTAAGAAGATGTTGTTAACGTTGTTATCTTTTGTGTTTCGAATCCACTCACAACTGCCAAATTTGAAAGTTGTAGAGCCCTTTATGGTTTGAATCTAGTGGAGTTACAGCTACATCTGTTTCTATTTAATAACAGCAGTGTTAGTGCTGCTATGTTCTAATCTGAAGGGGTAACAGAGACATCAGTATCATCCAACTGCAAGTACGACCGCGGTTTATTACAGATTTCCATAGGTAGGCCATAACAGGCCATTTATTATCAGGTGGACGGCATGCTTGTGCGGTACTTCAATATATAAAAAAAAAATATAATATCTTTACGTACATTATTTTTCACAGGATACAATGTATATTGTGGTATTTTTTATATTTTCGTCTAAAAAAATGATGGTTATCATGTTTTGTTGATCCGACAATTACCTACTTCTATTTTACTGACGAATCAATGTCAAAACATTGAAATGTTATATATTCTTATAGTCTTGTATACTTTTTGAACGATTTTACAAATTATTGTTAAAAAGTATATAATATTAATAATATGAAAACATTATTGTACGTAAGTGTTAATTAGTGACTTACAAAAAAAAAAGTTAACTTTGTAAAATTTCCTTAAGCACTTAGTTCACACAAACGTCTTGCAATCATGTTTTCAAAAGGTCAGCCGTTATAACAAGTCATACGATTTTCTCGCGTACAAAATACTTGTACTACATAATTACATAAACGCATTCTACTCTCATAGCCCCACAGTAGGATTTTCTCCTGTGTCGTGAGTGCCATGGAAACACAAAGACGAATACTCAAACACCCAGACCCAGAACAAAAATATAAACTCATCATTTAGATGTCCGTCTGGCCGGGGATCGAACCCGGGACCCACTGCGTGACACACCGGTACGGTGACCGCTCCGCCACGCGGGTCGTCATACGATAAGGAAGATGTGTTTTTCACTGTGAAGCGATTGGGAAACGAAAAGATTTTCCGATAAGGAATATGTCTTTTTCATGGTGTTGGGAGTGGGGGAGGCTTTTTCTGAGATTTGGTCCGTCCCTTCGATTGTGTTGCATAATAAACGCATTAAAGATTATGATTGCAAAAACCTACTTTATAACATGTATACGTTTCATCCTACAGCTCTAGAGGACATGACCATAAAATGATAATAAATTTAGGATGACACACGTACATTACAACGATAAGGAATAGTACAAAATTTACGGTAACAACCTATGATTTACGAGGAACGAGCAACGTAAAACCCAATTTACGTATTTCGTCCCATGGGGATACATTTAACCATTAACTATAATGTTATGGTTACTTCCATTTTCCTCCATGGCCATAATAAATAATGATAATAATAAATAATCTTTTTGCACTGGTCTTACTCTAGGATTTTTTTCTGTGTCGGTGCCAGGGACACAAAGACAAATACACATACACCCAAACTGAAACAGACATCAACATTCATAATTCAGATGTCTGGCTGGGGGTCGAAGCATGATGACCATTCCATCCCGCGAATTGTCCAATGTAAAGTTTTTTAATTAATCGGCATTTATACATTAATTTTTTAATTAGGTAGTCAGTGTGAATACTATCGTTTAGTTACTTTTTACTAATAACAATCTTGTACTGTGTGTTCTACCGGAGATGTAACGTTAAAAAAAAACATTTGACGCCATAACTAAGATTGTAAGAATCGTTCAATCATTCAGACCATTCATTCAGTGAAAATAATAATAATAATAATACCCTTTATTGTACCCAACAAAACAAAAACAACATTACAAAATACAATTTTAGAACAATACAAAAGGCGGCCTTATCGTACCAGCGTATTCTTCCAGATAACCTTACGGTGCGGAGTTAAAAGTAGGGATGAAACAAATATAGGTAGGGTGCAAATAATATTTTAATGGTTAAATACAACATACATAAATACAATACAGAAATAAATCATAGATAATAAGGCGTATACGATAGAAGAAAAAAGAAGACGGATAAGAGAAACAGTTTTAGAAGTAATGAAAAATCTAAATTATGAATAAATTATAATATATTGAAGATAGATAATTGCATAAGTGGAGATTAAATAACAGATTTTTTTTTATTGGTCGGAGTAGCAAACGAGCATGCAGTCCACCTGAAGTTGATCACAGATGTGTTGCTACTCCTGAGGACTAAGATGATCGCCTCATGTATATGTGAGCCGGTAACCACACCCTTCCAACGAAACGCAAGAACTGCTTCACGCTAGAAATAGGTGTGGCGGTGGTACCTCCCCGGTCGAA